>NW_019775729.1:26373-54607 GCF_001039355.2 Lingula anatina | reverse complement strand
CTTTTCTTGCTATCCGTACCGCCAGACGGCAATGTAGACTACGACGTTTTCATGAAAGGCAGAATCTATTAGAATATACACGCGATGATGCAATTTACGAGAGGTTGCGCCTAGCTGTGACAAAAAGAGCGGCTAAAAGGTGGTGGAGATCCTTTACGACGACCTCAAAGCAGACGGTCTTATGCATTTCCAGCCGCCGGAAATTGGAGAGTTAGTGCTTTCGCGACACTTTTACGCAAGAGTTCCACTTCCGGTAGACTGTTTCGAGACTACGGTGAGTAACGAGAGAACTAACGACCGAACTTTACGACTGAACTTAGCGATGAGTTAACTACTGCTTCGTGAAACACCCCTCGAAAATCGCTAAGTTTGCTCGTTAGCGAGGTAGTTCAGTAGTTAGTTGTTCTAACTAACTACTGCTTTGTGAAACCGGCCCCTGGTTCGATTCAGCAGCATGTATAAGAAAAATCAGATATTAAGGCCACTAAAAGCACATTAAGCAGCACCATGTAAGGATGTGCACATCCAGGCACAATTGTTGATTGTGTCCGTTGCTTTGAATTCTGGAGTTCCAAAGAACTGTAGGTGTCAAATATCCCGAGACCCCCCCCCCTCCCACACACACACACACACACACTTACAGTTCTTATAGTTTTTTTTATTTTTTAATTTTTAGTTTCTTTTATTAATTAATTAATTAATTTGAAATCATTTTGAATTGATAAAATATTTCACCTACTTGAACAGCACCGTCACTGTATCTATGGATAAAAACCAATTTGAAATCCACTGAAATCTCAAGAAGTGTTTAAAGAACGAATAAAAGGGATCTTCAGCACCATTTATCCGAATGGATTAAGAATTAATTAATAAAGAACAGAATGAAGGAAAAAGAAAAAAATAGACGCAGCTATTCCTATGAATTAAGATATTCAGGCTATCATGTTAAGTATAAGACTGACCAAGGATTGACTTATACCAATTAAAGCACGATCTATTTCAATCTATTTCAATCAATCAGTGCACTTGAACTGAGCTCCTCTCGAGTCTCCTTTAAAATATTTGGATTTTCCCCAAACATCGTCTGGATTACTGTCCCGTTAGTAATGGTAACCTTGGTGATGATGGATTACGGCTTTTCAACGCACAGCACATACCGCTAACGTGGCACAGCCCTTGAACACGTTTAAATCATTTGACGGTTATTTTGACATTCAAAAAGATTCTTCCTGTTAGTGCGTGTCACGGATCAGAACTCCAGCACTACATCCAGGACATAATTCTAAGGCAGTAACCTTATGTTACTTGATTGAATTATTGCAGCTGGTCTTTCTGGTGAAGTTATCTGTCGAGATAGTTTTACCGCTTTGACTCGATAAACCCTATTTTTAAGCACGAAATTAGCCCCTAATATGTATTTTTTCTCTAAATTCTTCCATGACATTGCACAGAAGAAGGTGAAAGGCCTTTTGAAGCAGATTGGCATAGACGTAATTATCCTTAGACAACTTTAACATGAATCGAACATAAACATCCAGTGTAGTTGCGTAACTGCAATTACTTCAGCAAGAAAAATGTCATCCATTTCTTATCCCACGCGCACATCCATTCTTATTAAAACTTCTCTCCAAACTTTAATTGACAGACCATACAGCAATTATAAAGGCTAAAATCCTATCTATAACTTACAGGTCACTGTCTTAATAACAAATCATACATAAGCACCCGCGAAATCTCTAATATTAGCACGTCAGTATGCTCTGAGATATGAAAGTAGCAGACGATTAGGAAGCACATATAGTCATTAATTACTGTAGTCCAAATAAAACAATGACAATGATAATATGTGTCTTTGACATGCAGTATGACCTTCAAATCCTTTTATCTAAAAAAATCCTGCAGGTTCATCACCATCGCCCGTCTTATCCCTTCCCTCTCTCCCCGCTCCGGAATCTGCCGCTCTTGGCTTAGAGCAGCAATGTGACGTCATCTCTGGCATTTCTGATCTGAAGCATCTCCAGGAATGCCAGACCAGCGCCTCCGAGAGCCCAGCCTCTCAGAACAGCACAGAGGAGGGAGAGCAACACCGAAGAGAGGGGGAACAGCCTCCTCCTAAAGACAATCTACCTAAGAAATCAGGTAACTTTTACACATTGAACTTTCAATTCTATTCAAAACTTTGATATGGCACCAGAAAGTTGTCAGGTGTTTCGTGTTTTTTGGGCGATGTTTGATTTACCTACATTCCAACCCGTAGGATGTGGCAGCTGTTTTCAGGTAATAAGTCTTAAGGCAATGCTTTCCCAGATAGACGGACCATTCATTTTTTCTATCTCTCTCTATAGCTAGCTACTTAAGAAATATTCGATATTTTACCTGCTGAAAGCTGATTTGTTTCGCACTTAAGCTGATATTTACCAATTATTGTTTATTATTGGTGTAAAGGTCAACGGGGCTTTTATGTACTATTCCATTTGCAACGGAATTTTTCATTTATGCTGTTGACATGTTTTGCATCATTTTGCTTTCTGAAAAGTGGCAAACAGAGTTTAACCAAACGAAAAATTAAGTTTAAATTTCAATTACTGATATTTATGGTATGGAATACTTGTCATTTAGTGACATGCACTTTCTAGTGTGTTAAAACTGTTAAGTCTGTGCTGCAGTTAGAATATGGAATATACATTCGGCAAATCGTCCATTTATTGTTTCGAGGAAATGCTGTTTTGTGGGGTTTAATAATGAAGGTGCCAAATTATATAACTGTCTTTTAGAAAATCAAACCCTAAGTTCTTTTAGATTCCAAAGGACGTATATAAAACACAAGAGACTATGTGATTCAACACTTTAAGTATTTTCAACTGTTTAAGATTTCAGATGGTTACTTTATACAATAATCACCTGTAGATGATGGCAGAGAAAATGGAAAGTTATACACTGTTTCGTCCAGCAGTGATAACAGATTAATTTTGTTGATATATAACCCTTTCGCCCACGAAAACCTTATAGGAGCAACGGTGTTTTGGTGCGTTAGTCGCATAATTTAGGTCCCATATGTTTTCACAGGTAGTCTTCTGTTTTGCAATGTTTACAACGTGCTAGCCAGCTGCCTATTTAAACCAATTAAAAGAGAAGCAATCTATTTCAAGATATAGATGTGTTTATATGTGCTTGCAATGGCCCCAATTATTTGTGAAGGGATGGGACCACTGTATGAGTTTTAAAAAATAGTTCGTTCTTATGGCCATTTTTTTCCTCATTGTAGACAGGGCGGTTGGGGGGGGGGGGGGGGGCGAGAGTGATTGTTTTCTGCGTTGCAGATAACTGGCAATGTTCCAAATGGGTAAATTTACGAAAACGATCTAATCTGACGAAAAAGAAACCCTTGAAACTGACAGGAAAACTGAAACCCACTTGATAACTCAAACAACATTTTTTACCCATTATACACAGTGTTGTTACCAGTGCCTACCTGGAGGAGAAACTTTATTTTTACCTGAGTGTAGCTTCAAGTCTGTTTAAACCAATCAGCATGCAACCCACACAGAATTAGCCCCGTATGATACTTGATCTGGTCCATCTGCGGGAACTCTTCTCTTACTCAAGCAGCCTACGTAGATAGAGCAATATATTCGGCTGCTGGCACGATCTTGACTTTGGATGTTATATAGAAGTCATGGGGGAAGCATAGTCAGGCAGACAGGTCTAATTAGACGGCAGATTATTAGCGCGCCGCTTCCCCCGTCTTCCAAAGCCTGTAACAGTTTCTGCTTTCTGCTTTCTTTTAGCCCCGATATTCATCGTCAAAATGCCCGGTTCGAAGGAGGAGGTGCGACTTGGGGAAACAAAACGCTTCGAATGTCAGGTCGTCGGATTTCCCCGACCTGAGATCAGATGGTTTAAAGATGAAGTGGATATAACCGAAAACCCAAGATACAAATTCAATTTTCACGATGATGGAGTCATATCCCTGCTTATCGAGAACATATCTGCCAAAGATGAAGGAGCCTACAAGTGTCTTGCCAAGAACACTGAGGGAACGGCCTCCACAACGGCATATCTCTTGGTTAAAGGTAAGGAAAGAACATACACAAAGTTTTAAAAATATATTTCTGTTCTCAGCACTGCATTGTTAAATACAGAACTATTTTAATGATTCATGTTTAAGAGATAATTTTTATTTCCTTAAGACAGCTAATGAGTCTATACAAAGTTGGAAACTAAACAGCAGCTACACATATCTGAAAAAAATATGGGAAAAATGTATCGGTTTATATTTACAAAAGGTCTTTGAAATGAATATAGCAAGAGATGAGTGCCATTCTCTCATTTCTTGAACGCCTACAAACACCTGAAAAACATATTTCCTTCACCTGTATCAGCTACGGTATCTCGAAAATCTAAACGAGAGCACTCGACCAAATCCTACCTTCCAAAATCTCTTTAAAAAAAGCAGAAGCAGATAATAGACCATGTCTTGATCTTTTATTAATTATTACTGGTAAATTGTGCAAATGGTTTTAATGGTAATTTATTTATATTTCATATTTATGTTTTATCATGAAAACTACCAGATATATATTAAATGCCATAAATTTCATCTGGAGTCACAAGACCTGCGCATCATGCCCTAACATTTTTTCCTTTTTTCTTTCCTCTTCGGGTGTATTCATATCGTGCATCTTAAATGCCACTCTTTTGCGCACACTGTGCTTGAAATATCACATCGCAGTCCTCTCAAATTACCAAAGCTTGTTATGTTCCTCCTGTGTGGAGACGAACTAAAATCTCATGTTTATATTCTTTTAATCAACAAGGTTATCTTACAATAAAGCTGCACTATAGTGGCCGAATTTAATAAATCTCATTGCGCATCGAGTACTGAGGTATATGTCTTAACATATTAAATTATTTTTACGTGTTTGGATACTCCCCATATATATAATTGCAACCCAACGATTAAACACTGGTGGAGCCCTTAAACTCACCTGGGTTATTATAATAATAAAAGCGTCGGTGCTGTCAAAGCTGCTTTCTTTCAGGTACCTTGTTAGTCATATATCCTACAAGGGAAGTTCAAAGCTCAGATTTTGTGATGACTGCATCATTATGGGGATATGAATGACTGAAAATAGATGACATCAAATCACATCTCTGTTTTTCAAAACTGTCCCCGGGATGTATAACTATATTGTTTGCCATTTTATCACCAAGAGCATAACACTGCTTAGTATACGCGTATGCATGAAAGCATTCAATCTTAGTTTTCTGTCATATTCAAAACCCTGTGTTTTCGATTCGCAAATGCCGTTTGTGTGTTTTCAAAACAAAAAAGGCAAGATGCAAAATTTTTAATAAACGGTAAACAGTGCTAAAACCATATGTCATATAAAGGAACATGCATATTTTATTGTTTTAACATTATTTCATACCTTTGGAATTATAAAATCCAGCGTCAGAGGGTAAATGCTTTTGACGTGGATCATCAAGGCACGCTTACCACCTGCAACAGGAAGACACGGCGGTGGCCAGTGGTGCTCTTTTTCAACATGATTGATGTTGATGCAGTTACAGGCTTCGTCATTTGGCCATGGAACTCAATGATATAAAGGGTCTTAGTAAAGAGAAAATGTGATTTAAAAATATTAGCAAATAGATATTAGAATAGCTTATTGATCAACCCAATATTTTTATTCTGATAACAACTAAATATCCAGATACATGTAGAACATTTCTCTAAATTGCGGCTCAGTGTACAAAGCATACTAGTAATAGTTTCTACTGCACAAAATGCCATACCCTACTAATTGGAGGATGCCTTCAGAGATTTCAGTGGCCTCTTTCCAAATAATCAGCGCTGAACTTTCCTAGCTGTGGAGGGGATTTGACTGAAAAACAGCCACAAAAATAGGTCCCATAATGCAATGAAAATAAACACACTAAAACATACGTCTTCCAGAAAGTGATAGGTTCAAATATATATATATACATTTATTTTCGCAAGATATTGCTTAGTGATCGGCACTTCTCTGCAAACGCCATACACTGAAATGATATTCTATTTATGAGTGAAAATTGCCTTGAGGTTTTTTCCTATCAGTTCTGATTTATCTAAAAAGATTGCCAAGCAGTGGGACTTATCAGTATAACTGAATTATGTTATGGTATAAAACCCCATTGCGTTGAACATGTGCGCCTTTCCTATATCCTAGAAAGTTGCATAAATCTGGTTATTACACTGTACTGTCAATTCACGGAAACACAGCGGCCTGAAGAAAGCATCTAGGATAGACAGATAAAGAAAACGATAAGACCGTCAGTTCATTTATGCTTTATTAAAAAACTTTTCTATACAACACACGATGCGTGCTGATAGCATATCTAAATTTGATATTGTTTGGACTAGCTGCCTTTTCATGACTGCCAGTATTGGTTGTTTTGGCTTTGGAATCGGATTGAAATTTCATACTGATAAATGAAATAATGCTCATGTACATGTCAACAGAGTCGTAGCTCGTGTTAGTATTGGTAAATGTTTAATCAATAATTGCTCACAACAATGATTAAATTAATATCATTTTTAATTGTCTTCAGTTGACAAAGACAGACACAAGGACATTTCCATTGATGAGAAAATCGCTTTTAAGTCCCGCCCCCTGTCAATCATCGGAGAAGAAGAAGAGGAGGAGGCTGAGAAACATGACAAAGAATCAACCAAGGAGGAGGAACTCAGAAAACAGCTTGGGAAGAAACCAGTGGCGGCACCACAGTTTGTCGAAAAACCAAATGACATTACTGTCAATGAAGGGGAGACCATCACAATCACCTGCAAGATCTCCGGTACGTCAATTTTTAATTATTTTTTTCTCTATTGCCTTTATTAAATGATATCCCAAACCCATTTTCTATGTCAATACTGGTGCCATAGGCGAATCTAGGAGCATAACTTTCTTGATGTTTCATGCTTGCATATACGTAAGGCCGTAGCGAGACGATACTATTTTCTATTCTTGTGACTGCACGACTGTGTACCCCCTACATTTCTGAAACCCTGTAACCAATAATTTGTACCTGCAAAAATACCATGCACAAAGACGAGTATTTTTGACAATCGGTTATTTATTCAAATGTTATTAAATTAGTACAAATATTTATGTCAGCGACAATCAAATTATTGGCCGATGAACGAGTTAAGGTTGACGTTAGCAGTGCAATTCTCATTGAATACATTATACGGTTGGTTAGAGAAAGGCAGCGTGAACTTATGGCAGCATAAGGTAAGAGCATCTGGGAACACGTGGGTGGAACTATGGACAGAGCCACAGGCAGTTGCTGTCTTATAGAAAGCCACGATACGACGCCCAGGGGAAGGCAACTTTGCTCCTGCGTTCTCGCACATGACTTGGCCCAATGGCTTCATAGCGCCTCCCGAGAGCACCTTGGAGGATAGAGACATGGATGCAAGTTTTAACTTTGCCAGGCGCTCACAGTCCTTTGGGCATCTTTGCAGCACGTTGGAGCACTCAGGGGTGACGCCAGTGTTAACGTTGTTACAGGGGAATAGCTGACGCCGCTTCTTGGATTTGAAGAAAGTTGGATAGACGTCGGTGATTTTCTGGTTTCGGATGCCGTCATCAATCCACAGGTCATCTCGGCTCTGCCCGTAGACGAGATCTGGAAGTTGAAGAAGCAAGGGTCCCGTTGTGGTTGATGCTTTCTCTTCGGCATGGAGACTGCACTGACATCTGTAAGGAGCAGACGTACAAGAAATTGATAACTCGAAAAAAATAAGTTCTACACGCCAAATTGTATATTAAAAGCACAGGATATGAAGCGGATATTGTATCCAAATAAAGTGATAATTTTTGTGTTCCAAGCTTTCAAAAAATCTTATTAACACCACTCGCAAAATTAAAAAAAAAAACGAAATCCGAGATCATGTGTGGAGCATGATAACGGCAAGATATGATAATGTATTTTGACGTGGATCACCGGTAATGAACAAATGATCCGAGAAACGCGTTTGATTTCAATATTTTAAATGAATGGACAGGGTGAAGTTGGCTTGGGCATGAAGAAAACGTGTCGAAAGCGCGATTAAAGTCCGTTTTATTTAGTGTTAATAATTCGCCTCTTTATGAATAAAATAAGCGTGATTATAACGTACCGTTCTGTCGCCTGTCCGTTTATAAGGCCTGTAAAAAAACATAGAAAAGGATTACATATTTTAAAAAAACTCGTTTTTCCTCTCGATTGGAAATGAAATGTTGGAATATGAAATATTTTCCAAGTATTTTCAACAATTTTCCACTACGTACCGACAATCGCATCTTTGAAGTACAAACTCGGAAATGCTATACATACTTTCTTTTCTGAAAAACTAAACCAGATACACCTCACGTCATTTAAGAACAAACATGGCATAAAAATTAATCTTCTAGTTAACAGGCCGATTTGATAACTAATGTAGCTATTCTTATTAGCTTTTACATCGTTTGAAAAACATTAACGAGACATATTAGACATCAGCACATAATATTGAGAGATCTAATATTAGATATGAAGACAACGCACTATACTAATGCACCCATTTAAATAAACCAAAACTGTTTGAAATAAGTGGGATTGGGGATAACACCTGTACATTAGAGGGGATGAAAATGAAACAAAGTCATGTTGTTTTAGCGGTTACAAGTTATCATTTTCCTTCGTAGGCCTATTTTAAAATATCTACAACCTAGAAATATGTGTTTGCCAATCAAATTGATATCACGGAACAAATGTGGCTAGATCAGCGTTGTTTTCATATTCTTTTTGAAGTGGAATTACATTAGGATTGCATATATGTTGGTCTTAGCATAAAATTATTATATTTTATTACCCCCATAGCATTCCATCGGTTTCACCATTAAGGATGCTATCTCTTCTTCACCATCCACGTCTCTGACTGACACTTGTTTCACTGGTAGATAGCGCTTATCGTCCAGGTACCCCTCGTCGCTTCGCCATTCATAATCATTTATGTTGCAGTTACAATCCCTTCTAAATTATATAAAAAAAAAAAACAGCATAATGTCCTTAATGAAATATCTATTTTTCTACAGACTCATATTGTTTTCCATACATAATACCCTCGCCTACATTTCCGTCTAAAATATGCAAACAAACAGCAAAAAAATACAGCACAATGTTCTCAATCAAACATCAATTTTCTACTGATTTACGTTGCTCTTCGTGCATTGTTGTTGGCCATGAGACCACGGCAACATATACCCCAAAAGGGTTGATTTGTGAGACAAGCAAAACTTCAGCGCAGATAGAAAAAAAATATATATATATATAAAGGACACGGGCCTGTACCCAGGGGAGAGTTCGGGGGCTTTGAACGAATTGTCATTTTTGCCGGGAAAAGGTCTGCTCAGAAATTGATCTTTATATACGAAGGTTTCACGGTAAAAATTACACTTTTTAAGTAAAGAACCTCCCTTTGAAACTGCTGATTACGGACCTGGAACAATACCCAAAACACTAGAGCTATTTTCCAATAAAACTATCGTACTACGTAGAGCGATCCAACTCCGTATGGACTCTCTCGCTGACTGCAATCAAATGAACAGATTAACACACACTTCCTCTTGTTTCCAACGTTCGTGTATAATCACTTGCTTTTATGTACACTGCTCAAAGCCATTCGCTGGGAATGGGTCCCAAGAAATAGGAAGTAATTGAGAGAGAGAAAATAAGTGAGTAAGTCAGTTTTTTTCTATTATATGATTAAAAGAAAACGTTTCTAACCCTGATTTATCACACCGGCCTTGCACGCCGCATGCGCACTGGGAGCTGTTGGTCGGAGCCCCACCCCAGTTGGTCATATTCCATCCTTGCCGAGACACCCACCAATGGTCTGAGCCCGAGTGGAAATTATACGCATGATGACAGTGAAGCTGCACGAATTGTCGACATTTACTGGAGACCTTAATGAGACTTTCAATTTGCGCCAATGTTGGCTTGTATGTAAATGTAATATCATGTGTATGACGACCTTCGTCATAAAAATTTATAGGTCGTGGCGTTTTGCCCCCTTGGTGTGTTATGAGAGTGACGCCCTGGCCCGATAAGTCACCTCTGGTCGTACAAGTGACTTGGAACGGGTCCTCTCCCCCGGGGCCGTCAGGGTCGATGGTATAGACACCTTCCTTAAACTTGTCGCCAGAAAAATGACTTTGCACCTCCCCACACGTTCTGGGAACTACAAGAAATACAAATTGCAAAAGACGACTTATTTGAGCGATCCATGATCAATTTTTGTAAGTATCTTAACACAGATGTACATTTAAGAAAATTGAAAATAAAAAAGAAGACTAAAAGAAATACAAATTGCAAAGACGACTTTCAACGGTCCATGGTAGATATTTTGTAAGTATCTAAGTACAGACGTACATTAAAAAACGAAAACAAGAAGGAAATTACATCTTTATTTCACGTTTAAAACTTTGACGGGCACGACTTCGAGTCTTTTCATGGTCAAAATAAATATGTATTGTACATTATTATATACATTTTACTTATTTGCAAGCTGTAGCGTAAATTTTAGAGCTAAAAGGGCCAGTTTCGTCTTATTTTGCGTCCGAGTTCCGAAACCCGAGATGAATTCGCCCATTCAAAGAATAAGTAGAAATCACAATCTAATTTTTACCTACCTGCGCTGGGAACTACAGAGACAGCCGGGACAGGAACTCTCTGTAACTGTACATCTTTCACCGCGAGCAGAAAGAAAACCACGAGTGAAAACTTGAAACTCGCCATAAGGATACTTCTGCCTTAATAGGGTCTTAAATGACAGTGGTGAATAATTCGGCCGGGTTCCAAATATTATATGATAATATTCGCCCACACTGAGAAAGACGCCATGTGCAGGCATGCATCAAAGTTTAAGGGCAAGAGTTGAATTGGTCTTGATACTTAAATAGAGGTCTAGATGACACGGAAAGTAACAACCTTATTTTTAACCCTGAAGAGCTCCAGACATTATTAACTTGCTAGGGAGCACATTTTCAGTGTTTTTAATCTTTTAACTACACATGTAATAGGCCTATATTAACTTTACATATATACTCCTATAGGTCTATATACATAAACACACATGCACCTCCAGTCAGTTAGATTACCCCCCCCTTTTTTTTACGAGATGTGAGCGGCTCACAGTAGTAGTAGGGGGGCCTATACTAGTAAGTGCCATCAGACGGGAAGATGCTCCACAACTCTGGACATGCCGTTCTTTCTATAGGCCTACCCCTCGTAGTAATACTGCATGTCCCAATGAGTAAAGTGGTCTGCACCGACCTAAAGCAGTCGTCATTTCCCTAGCCTATTTCAGGAAAATAATAGCCAACACCAGTTCTATAAAATGTTTTTAAAGGAGGTTATAAAATATTTTGTTTATAGAAAGACGTCTTATTTTTCTTAATTTTCTTGTTTTATTTACTTTGTATATTTCTGTCCAGGTGTGCCGAAGCCCGAGGTGATGTGGTTTAAGGGCGGAGATCCATTGTTCGCTGACGGAGAGAGAATTGAAATTGTTCAGATGGAAGACGAGTACACCCTTACCATTAAAGAAGCCAAACCTTCAGATGGCGGTGCTTTCACTGTAACAGCGAGCAGTACAGAGGGCTCAGTGTATTACAATGTCAGCGTTAGTGTCATTGCTGTGAAGCGAGAGAAATCTCCCACACCAGAAAGGTAAACTAAGCTGCAATTATGACACCGCAGTTCGAGAATAAACTGTTTATGACCCACTTCTTACACGCGGAAAGATTTTTAGATATTGTTTTAATTAAGGTTACTAAGACACCCATTTTTACCTCTTCATAGATATTTCGTCTATAACTGTGGTTAAGCAAGGAGTTATAACTCCTTGGGTTAAGCAAGGATGTATATTCAATATACGTCCTTCGGTTAAGTAAAATTGCCCGCGGTGATTAACTTTGTGTCACGTGACCACCTCGTGACTTTGTTCACTTCCGCCTTCTGGTGTACCAGTAAGTACTAGCTTGGGCATAATAACAAATTATTATGTCGTTATTATGTCCAAGGTACATGTACTAGTAATCAGGAAAGTTTACCACGTATGTATTGTGAGTTAATAAAGCGATCGAATCTTTAGGGTGGCCTTGCTTCTCCATCTTGCGGTACATAATAGGAAATCCCCCATAGAAGGAGTGAAAAAGACAGAAGAAACAAAGCCACTATCATATAATAAACAACCAGATGTACTTAGTTTGCTTTCAAAATATGAGCCTTTGAGTCCTAAATCGTGTGGTATTATTACAGGGAGATACTGGAAGTTGCCCCAGAATTTATCAAGCAGCCACTCTCACAGAAGATAATTGAAGCTGAGAAAGTCAGATTTTCTTGTCTGGTACAAGGTAAGGAAAGAATCACAAATCAGTTAATGGAAATTCATTGGATTAATTGTTGAAATGGATTTGTAGCAGATCAAAGTTTTTTCTTAAAATATTTTGCAAAACACTTATATATCACAGCAAGATAAATGCCAAATAGGTAAGTCATTAAACTACTTATTTATTATTTTTGCTTTTACTAGACCTATTTTGATAAGTGGATAACCATGAAAATATTGGATATATGATTACACATATATTAAAATAATTTATGTCAAATGCAGGTAAACCAGAGCCAACAGTCACCTGGTTCAAAGATGGAAAACTTCTCAAATCTGACTCCCACCGTAAGATCTACAAGGCAGAGGGCCTCCATTTTCTGGAGCTCCCAAAAGCCTCCATTGAAGATGGAGGAGAGTATACCTGTACGGCTAATAACTCTGCAGGAGCAGTCTACTGCAATTTTGCTCTCACAGTGGAAAGTAAGTCTATGATTTTGGTAGAAATGTTTCTCAAATAACCATAAGGCCTTTGAACCAGACCACTATCCAATCTTCCCTCAAAGACTAGTTTAACAAAAGATGCAACAAAAAATTCAGTCTATTTTTACCATGGATAAAATGGTGTTGGTCTACTAAAATGTAAAATTGTCTGTCTTTTAGAGACCAGTAGTTACTGTATTTGAGGGTTAAGTTTTTGAAAATATGATTCTCCTTTGGTAAGAAATCACTTATTTGGCTATCAGATTTTTTTTCATGTGATTGTAAGTCAGACTTGGATAAGCACAAGAGAATAACCACTGGTGGGCAAAGGCTTTGTGGGTAGCAGAATTCTTTCTTTTTATATCAGATTTTTTAGGAAAAAAGGGAAAGAAAAGTGCTGCTGTTCTGAGTTGATTATGTTTTGAAATAAGGGAATTTATGACATAACAATTTTATTAAATGCCTTTGATCTTTCTATTTAGCAGCTTTTAAAAATGTTCTTTGGCATTGCTCTATATTTCCTTTCATTCTATCTTTTGAAGTATTCCTCTTGTGTCATAAAGTTTCCATTTCATTATTGAACAACCGTGGGGAAAATAAAATTGGTTGGTTTGATTTGGTCAATTTAAAATTTTTAGTTGTGTTGATTATGTTAGATCTTATGAATTTGATGTGACATTTAGTATTTCTCTAATAACTTTAACTCCAGCGGTGTCTGAACATGAAAGCAGTGCTGACCTTGACGAACAAGAAGCTTTGAGAAAGAAGAAGAAAGCTGCAGATGTAAGGAAAAGTACTAGTGCAAATAATTTTTTATGCCACATGTCATTTAAGTTTTTTCATGATCACCTTTATCTGATATTCTGTGTATTCATGTTGTAACCCTTAGGGTGCCTCCCAGAGATTTAGATTGATCTAAAGATTAAGATTTAGATCGACCTAACTCCCTGGGGGTTCACGCTAAATTGCAGTCAGCCGAGCGGGCACCATAGTTAATTACCCCCTTACAGCTTTTAGTAGGCGGGACAGACGCCTAAGCCGGCCAAGCTGACAGTAATCTAGTGAGACTCCCCACAGGGATAGATCGATCTAAAAATCTATGGAAATGGGGTGTTAGATGTGGGATCACCAAGTGTATCTTCCTGCTGTCAGCAGGTGCAGCTATGCTGTAACTCAGAAAAAAATGACATATTTATACCACTTGATTTGAAATATTCACTTGGTTACATTTCCAACTGAATTATTTGATTCACTGCCTGGATAATTTATTTTGATTGTATGGTTGTTTATAATGTTTTTTTTCCAAAGTGACAATCTAATTATCTTTTTATTTTGGTATCAATACCCAGGCTGTCCAGTTCAAGGAATACGCCTTGATTAAGAACTACACCGACCAGGCCAAAAAGATTGCCTTCAGGGAGGGAGAGATAGTCCAGGTCTTGGATGCCTTAAATCCAGATTCATGGCTGGTCAGGAAGAAGAAAGCCAAAGAACAGGTGAGCTTCAAGTAAAAGTGGAGGGAAAGATATACATAAAATTTTGCCTATTTCTGGACCTGCAATATGTCTATCAATAGATGTACTATGGCTATGATGATGTTGACTTTTTATTACCTTTTTTCTTGGAAGAGGTCTAGCTGTCTTCACAAATAGTTTTCTTGGTTCACCTGAGTGATGTTTTAAATTTGTTTTAGTAGTTACAATTTCTGTTTTGATAATCATGTAAGATGTATTTTTCAAGGTAAAATGAATAAGGGTACCCTTTTTTGATTTAAAGAACGCTTGAGTAAAATAGGTTCAGGTGTTAAAACAAACCAAATGTGGTTTTTCTCTCATCTTCTAGGTGGCCTACATACCCTCAGAGTTCTTGAAGAAGAAGGATGGTGTCCCAGATGACAAACAGGCATGGAAAGATGCTCTAGAAGGTAGGGGACTTAAATTGATATGTATGCAAACTTGGGATATGAAAATTGACTATGGCCTATTAATTGGCTTCTGGCATGGAAAACAGGAATTAGTCATGCTGGATGTTTCAGTATTATTTACTTGATTTTGTAAAATTGAAAAAATCATTGTTTCCTACAATTGTGGCCATGAAAATCTTACAACATCTGCTTTAAGTAGTAGCCCTGACATAAAGTCCTCCTGATATTTTAATGTCAAAATAATAGAAGTGAATCATTAATTTTTTAAAGAATTCAGCAAAGAAGATTCAGGTATTATCTTTTTATGATAGAATAGCATAAACAATATTACACTTAAGGACCTTTCTGCATTTAAGTGCATCTATACATGATATAAAATCCAAGTATATCTTTGTGTTGGTAGCCTTTTGCTAGCCACCTTATGCATGGGGGTAGCCATATACACCATTTATCTTGAGAGAAAATACAAGCTGATGACCTTTAAGAGAGAGTTTTATCTATGTGTGTACTATGGCAATGATGATGGCTGGTGTTATGATGTGTGGTCTTTGGGTAATGTATGTAAACAAACTAGAAGAGATAGTGTAAACGTATCTCTTGACCATGACTGATGTTGCTTAATGATTACGATATTACAGATTTGTTTTTGCTCTGCAGTAAATTTTCTGAGAATCTTTGCAACAACTGCAAATATGCTCAGGTGTATCGAGTAATAGTTTCATTTAGATTTTTTTTCAGAAATAGACAAACAAGATATGAGTTACAGAAACTGTTCTTTTTTGTCTGTTTCTGCAAAATCTGCAAGATATAAAGTGTTTGTTTTCTGATTACATTTGGCAAGAACTAAAGGCTGGAAGTTTGCCAAGGATATATTCTTTGTAGAGCATTGCCACTAGTACTTAAAGCATGATTTTAGAAACAACACAGCAGAAATATACTGGTATGATGGATAGATAATGTTGTGCAAGGGATGAAAGATGTTTATACATGTAACCCACATGCACGGATATAACTCCTTGAATCTCTGTGATGTCAGATCTGTATACATAACTGAGAGGTTCCCTAGAAATTCAGGTAAACATAAGTTAGGAGGTTAGAAGACCCAGAGTCTAGAGGTTCTAAAGTAGGAGTGATGTATGTGCCTATTTTACCCCCTCTTTGCATTGTTTGCATTCCAAGTTGTTTATTCAACGCCTCTGAGTTACATTAGTTTACCTGGGCCTACCTAAGAAAACTGGAGTGGTTCAGTCAGATTTATGACTGGTGAAAGGTGTGCCCATGTATACATATTGCTAAAATCATTTGGAACTTGTTATTTATTCTGTGTACCTGATTCATCAAATGGTGTCCATTAAGTAGTTGCAGTGTTAGCCATTTTATGCTCAAAAATAACAAAACATAAACAGGTTATAAAAACAAAAAAAAAACTGTTTTATAGAACCAGTGCTGCTCTCAAGGTAATAATTTTAATAAGAAATAGACCTTATTTAAATTTTTCATTAGTAATGAGATTTGTTTGTTATTCATTTATTTAGATTTTGAGTATATACTTAGCAAAGATGGAAATATTTACCGTAAATTTTTAGGTCTTTAAGTAAAAATAAGAAATAATAATGAATGACTTATAAGTCATTTTGATAATATTTACTACTAACGTTAATGAACAAAACAAAATTATTTTTCAACAAGCGTTTTAAGCAAAAATAATCAAAGTATACCTGGAATCTTTGATGTTATAAAAAACAGATTTTCAGCCAACTGTTTTAATCCACTTCATCAAATGGATAAAACATGTGGATGGTGAAATGCAGATGTTGAAATCTTGCAAAATGTTTTAAGTTTATTTACAAGGAAGTGTTAATTAGAGAAAGACACAGATCTTACATAACTAGCTATAGTGTCTGGGATGAAGAAACTTGTAAGAAAGGCGTTTTCTGAAAATTTATGCATTTTCAGTGCATTTGAAGCTAAATGAATATGGTGATAAAAAAGTCACACTCTTATTAAATGCCTATGTATATATATATATAGTGCCCATTGCTCATGTTATGGAAACTAAATAATGTGGATGGTTAAGTTTTGTAGAAAAAGATAAATCTATTAAGGAATTGGTAAATGTTATTTACAATTTCAAACTGATAAATAAGATAATATTTCAAGTAAATTCTTATGAAGCATGGAATTGCTATTGAATTTTCCTCATCACTCACTTCCTAGAATGCACCAACAGGCATAAACTGGTTCTTACCAGATGATTAACTAACTCCTCAACCACATGATTTAATGTTAAAAGTATTAGCTAGACACAGGATGTTGAATACTTTAGACTGCAGTCTGCCCTAATATGGGTGCTGTGATATTTTGGTGGAGTGGCGTAGGCTGAGTGATGCTCCTTTTGAACAGCATTAACTGAGCCATTTTGTTGCTTGGCGGTGTAATCCCACTGAGCTAGAGGTGTCTCAAAGGGCAATGTACCCTCCTTTACAGGCTCTAGAATAATATTATTTCTGTGATATGTATTGCATATTTGTAGTAAATTGGTGCTTTGGTAATGAGATTGGCTTTTTGATTAAATGTAGCAACAGTTTTCAAACAAGTTATCTTAAAAAAAAAGAGCAAAAAAAAAAAATCATAATCAGACATACATGTAACACATCAATAAAAGGCACAAACAGGAAATGTCATTTGCCATATAATAAAATATAATAGATACAAAAGTAATTGAAATGAATTAGGTGTGGATGATAAGAATTTTAAAAAAGCAGTTTCTTACTACAAAAAGTTGAGTAGATAAGAAAAAAACATCTGTCAGAGATAGAATGATTCACCTTGTCCTTGAAAATGTATGTGGAAGCTTTTTCAAGGCACCTAGAACTGGGTTCACCTTGCTTAGCCCAGGCAATATTAGCACAGTAATTGCATTCTTAGTCAGGTTGAGTAAAATTTGTTCTGATTTCTGAGAGTGCTGTCATGATGGGGGTGTATGTTCTGGACAATAATATGTGACAGCTGACCTAATAGTTTGGGGGGTGGGGCTGTCAGCTAGGATTTTTCTTGGGGGGGGGGGTTAAAGATAAAAGAAGATGCCGATTTTTATAACCTGACAGAAAAAAATACAATAGAATTTTAAAAAAATGTTAACTGTTAATGATCATTAACAAAAGTCTGGTAAAAAATAAAATAAAACCCAAAGAGAATGAAGTCATTGTATGTGTTCTACATCAGGAACTACTCATATTTTGATTCACATAATTGAATTTATTAAAGAGAATGGTTCTTGTAAACTAAGATGCGGGTTAAGTAAGTAGAGAAAGATAACCAGAGAAATGTCCATGGTTAAGAAGATACCCTCATGGTCAGTCAGAGGGCAGTTAGGGGAATGGATAAAATTCAAAGATAAGGAAAGTTAGGTAGAATTTCTTCCATCTCATTGTTTTTTCATTTCCACTGAGAATAGAGCACTGATTTTTCTTCAAATAAATTTGTATATTATTTCATGTAAATTTTCTGTTTAACTTGGATGTCATGTGTTGCCAGATGTTTAATGCCAGGCTCTTGTTACGATAAATTCTTTAAAAAATGAGTAAATAAAATACTGGTAACTTTGTATGAATTTTTCTCTAGAAATCTCTGAGGTGAAGGATCGGGACCGAGCCAAAGGCAAACAAGCCACCCCAGAACTGATAGAAACTTCCTCTGATGATGAAAAAGTAGCTGAAGGAGAGGTGAGAAGTACATCTGGTGAATCTTCTTCAGCCCATGGCCACCAACATTGAAAATTAAATGCTTTTTGAAGAAAATGTTGTTTTTTTTTTATAATTAAGATGTTGTCCAAAGATAGTGTTTTTTTTTTACTTTCTATAAAATATGTAATTTTTAATAATACTTTCGCATAAATAAAGGATATTTAATTTATGTTGATTATTGGTGCAGGTTTCTGCCAAGAGTGTGACAAAATGAAATAAGAATTAAACTGGTTGAAGAAACATGCAAATAAAACTCACATAGATTATTATTATTATCACAATGACCTTTCTGTGTGTTTTAATGTAATTCCATCCATTTATTTGCAGAAATACCCCATCTATGTAGCAGTGGCTGACTACATCCCACCTAAAAAGCAGAGGGACAAGGTCCAGCTGACCGAGGGTCAGTTTGTGGAAGTCCTGGACAAAAAGAACCCAGAATGGTGGCTTGTCAGGACCAAACCCACCAAGTTACACCCGGCCAAGCAAGGCTGGGTACCGGCCAGTCGCCTGGAGAAGAGGGACGGGGCTGGGCTGGTAGACAGGAGAAACACAAGAGAGGTGTTCAGGGAAGACATCATACAGATCACCAACAAGGGCCAGGAGGCTAATGTGAAGAGGAGGTGCTTTATTTTGATAGATCTTTTTTGGTTTTATTTTTTGATCAGTTTTTGTTTATGTCACTTTCTTTGAATAATTTTAATTTGGCACAAACAATAAAGATGGACTTAATGCCCTGCATAATTAGGTTGTTTTCTTGTTTTGATGAGAAAGTATGTTTGGCTGCTTGTCATATCTAATACAAACATCAATTAAAGCCTTTTATGATATTTTGAAACTCCATGTTACTACTATAAGAAGAAGTTTTCTCATTTGATTTGTCACAGTGTTACACATCACTTTCCTATTTATTTTAGGTATGCTCTGAAGGAACTGCTGGAATCTGAACATGACTACCTGAACAACTTGCACAACATGGTCGATACTTGTATCCCTCCACTAGAGGGAGCAGATGTACCAGAGCCCATTAAAGGCAAGAAAGACCTCATCTTTGCCAACTTGGAAGACATAATGCAGTTCCACCAGGAGTAAGTTGAACATCTCTTTTTATCGTTCAAAAGGTTATTACATTTGACCATATTTTGAAGTCAGAATAAGAAAAATAACAGTCACAAATTTTCTGACAAATCTCTTGTAATCTGGTTGGGAATTTCATGGAAAAAATTAGTACAATTTGTTGTTGGCTTTTATGAAATAAATAGTCTTAATTAACTTATTGGCAAGACTGATCAATCTTATCGTATCCTGTAAAATTTGTCTTCATAAAAAATGATTGTAAGGTACCTAAGCAAATTCCGTAACAGTTTCTGTAAAATAAAACTGTGAGATTCTTTTTAGTGCTCGACTTACAGTAATTTAAAATTTCTTTTGTTGATATTTCATCTTTTTTCAATATTACAGCACTTTCCTGCCCCAGATTATGGCCTGTACCAGTGAGCCGGAGGCCCTGGCAGACTTGTTCCTCAGTCAGAAAGCTAAACTGGAGGAGTACATCCCATACCTGAAGAACAGAAAAGCTGCTCTGAAAGTCCTCAATACTGAACCAGCCAGAAAGTTTACCAAAGTAAGCTACATTTCATGAAATTAAGTGATTGCCCTGACAATGTTCAGCAGTTCGATATAACTTTGTGAGCTAATTATTTGATTCAATACAATATTTTAAATGGTACTTATGTATCCTTTTCTTGCATTATAAGGCTGCACTCTCACAGATATATGCAAATATGAAAGTGTTAATTTTTTTTCAGAAAATGAAAGAGAAGAAGGCTGGTGAGGAACAGACCCTCCCAGAACTACTTAAGAAACCCAAACAGCGCCTACAGCAGTATCAGTCTGTTGTTAAGGTGAGCTTACACAATACAGCCATCCCAGAATGTCAACCCCAAATTACAACCTGAAATTTTTGAAAAAACCTATTTCAAGCATGAATTCTATACACAGACACAGCATCTCAAAAATTAGGAACATGACTTAAATATTTCCATACCTATGGTTTCATATTAACATTTTGATATCTTTTCCTATAAGGATTTCATACGCTACACCGCACGTGCAGGAGCAGACTGCTCCAAGCTGGAAGAAGCACATGATATGCTGGGTGCCATATTGAAACAAGCAGACGACAAATATCACAGAGATCAGATAGAGGGCTACCCTGGAGATTTGGCTGATCTAGGAAACATGGTCAGACATGTAGGTTATATGTTTTGTTAATTTCTTTGGCATTGTTTAAAATGTTATGTAGAGCTTTTCATACACTAGTGTTAATGATTGTTACATTATAGCTAGAAATGCAGCTTGCCCTAACTTGTTTTTTTCCTGAGCATCTGTACCTTTTGAAATTATGATTTTTACAACATTACATGGTGTTTTACACTACATTGGATTTTTGAAATGTTTTTCTTAGTTGTTTTTCAGATTTTAAAGACGATATCCAAAAATATATGATGAATAACATATATGTACCGGTATACTCAGTTATAATATTTTATTGACTATCCCAAAAATCAGAACATAAAGTATGATTTTGAATTGAAGATGAGAATGGGAGGAAAAAGCTATAAAAATAACTTTGTTATTCTTGCAGGATGACTTCCAAATGTGGGACGCTGAGCCAGAGGGTCATGGTAAGGACAGACACATCTTCCTTTTCCCTGACAAACTGCTGATTACCAAGAAGAAAAAGCCAGCTGTAGAGGGAGAGCTCCCCACTTACATCTACAAGGGAATCATCAATGTAAGTGGTGGTAACTTTTTAATTTGTCTTCTATACGTAACTTAAAATTGATTAGAATTGTTTGGCCTCTCTAGGCATGTTCTTTTCTTTTTATTATTTAACTTACTTCTTTGAATACTTGGTATTTAAAACATCAGACAATGGAATTGTGGTACAAAGGTCAAAAACTGAAAATAGATTTATGTGCCTGTCATAAGTGTGTGTGTGTGTGTGTGTGTGTGTGTGTGTGTGAGAGAGAGAGAGAGAGAGAGAGAGAGAGAGAGAGAGAGAGAGAGAGGTAAAAGCAAAGTCAACTGTCCACTTGCAGCTCCCAGATCTTCAGCTTAATGAGGATGCTCCAGGAGATGACAGGCGATTTGAACTGTGGTATGCTGAGCCCAGTGTGGAGAAAGTCACCTTGCAGCCAAAGAATGTCCACAAAAAACAGGCTTGGCTCAAAGACCTTAGGGAACTGCTCACAAAATTAGGTTGGTGAAGACAATTAGACATCAGCTTGGCATAATGTATTCATGAATTTTATAAAAAAACTACTTCCTGTCTATAAATAAATACATAGATGATGATTGCGACTATGATATATATGGCTTGTAAAAATGCTAACTTGACAATACTCTGAATAATGCGTATTCTGTTGTTAAACCTCTTAACAACAATAAAGTACCACCTATACAGGTAGACAGTGGGTGTCTGTGTTAGACAATGTGTACAACGTGTGTAATTGCAAGTAGTCAGCAACTCTGGACTTACAAGGACTTAGGCTAGTTGCTGATAACAAATGAAAATTGTATACTTACCTATGTTGTTTTTAGAACTGCGAAGAAGAAAAATAATATAGTTCTTCTAAAAAACTGCTCTTTGGCATAAAGAAAAATGATAGACATAAATATTCATCTTAAATGGATTGTAATTTTTACAGGAGTAAAAGAAACTGACATCCCAGATGAGACCCTGGAGCAGCTGAAGACAAAGAAACCCAAGGTCCCTTCAGTCCCCAAGAAGAAGCCAGAGAAAAAGAAAAAGGGAACAGATGTTACTGATGCAGCACCCAAAGATACGGCTGCAACAAGTGCTGAGGGTGAGGAAACTTGATCAAACTGACATTTTTTGATAAAAAGTGAAACTTTCTACACATTTTGTAAAAGTGGAAAAGTATTTTCCATTGAAATTTATCAGATTGTATGGGGTTACTTTTGATAGTATGACAATTGTTCATTAAAAATTTATATTTTGGGATGTCATCAGTAGATTGCCATTGTATTGTTCAGTATTTATAACTGATGATTTGATGATGATTTAACTAATGTTGGATGAATGAAAACAATTTGAATGTATTGTTTGCTCATGGATGTGCTTGATGACACTTTTAACACTTACAGCATAATGATTTCCTTCAGAATTTTGAAATACTTGTTGCATAAAAACACTTTAAATGGACCTTGTGAATGTTCAAAAATTTACTACTCTGCCTCTTTTATCTAAAAAAGCTCAACCTGCTCAGCTGGACTTGCTCAAGTTTTAACAAATCAAATTCCCAGTTTTCCCCCTTATCTGTCATCCTCTTCTAGTATGATGTCTGACATCTTTTTGGCCATTTTGTGTAACTGTTCTGGTGAAATTTTTAAATCTTGGGACAGCTTGTTATGTAAAGAGAAAGTTTCTTGCTTGCATATGAAAAACAAACAAAACCTATTGGAATGCATTTCTTAACTAATTGATAATATTGCATCAAGTGGAAATTAACAGATTATATAACTTGAACACTGAGCTGCACGCCAGGCTCCTACTTCATTTTACCTTGAAGGAGTTTGTTTGAAGTGATAAAGAATTGTCAGAACTTCAGTGATGACTTTATTTGCTTAACTGATAATTTGGTACTTGATTTCATGACTGGCATAAATGTATAAATGGATTGCATTGGAAAGAATAACAGCTAAAGAGGCCACAGTGAATGTAATTCCAGTTTAAATATAAGCAGTTTGCACAGCTTATTTAAGAATACATGTAGATCTACTGTTAGTAGGCATGTCAAAAAGACTTTTGGCAAAATGATAATTCTGTGGTCAAAAAATGATGATACGTTTTTAGTGTTCTTTGACTGTTCATGCCTTCTGAGTGAAAAATAAAGAATTATGTGCATATAATGCCATTCTGTACATGAAAATAATGCCCTGTGGTTCTTTAAAGTGGTGCTTGGTATTCATCAAATTTTCTTGACTAAAAGCATTTTCCTGCTTTGTTTCTATGCATGACTTGCACGTGGCATGCTCTTTTTCCAGAATACTTCACTGCTGCCTCGAATGAAAGTGAATATTTTACAGCCCCTGGATTGCCTCCAGAGGATGAGAGGATGAAACCCAAATTTAAAAAGGCACCATTTGACACCAAGGCAAATGAAGGTGACCAGGTGAAGTTTGAGATCCAGGTCACAGGAAACCCTGAGCCTGAGATTACTTGGTAAGAGGGAAGTGTGATGAAGCTGATATTTTCTCCTATTTGAATGTGTTTTTTTTTTTTTTTTTCAAAATAAATGTACTATTCAAGGTTAAAATCACACTGACAAGACAAATAGTGGTACTTGAAAATAAAAGTAATAACATTGAATAAATAAATGAAAAATAAAAAATATTAGAACAAAAAGAGCAGAACTAAGTTTTGAATTTTTTTACAAGAAAAGTTACTATAATAATTTATTGCTATGATGTGCAGATTATAAGATGAAGAGCAAGAGGTCTGCTAGTCAAGTGACATTGGCTGAGAAGTAGGTATTATAAGCTGAATTAAATTTGTATTTTTTTTTCAGGTTCAAAGGTGCCCAGCAGATAGCAGCTGATGGAACCAAATACACCTTTGTATTTGCTGATGATGAGTTTATGGCTCTGATAGTGAAGGACTTGAAACTCTCTGATGCTGGTCTGTACTACTGCAGAGCTAAGAATTATGTGGGAGAGGCAGAGGTCAAAATTAAGCTGGAGGTCAAAGGTCAGCCATATTTTTCTATTTCTGTATAATAATTTTGATTAAATATTACTTTATATGTATTAATTGTACTGACAGTTTTACCTCCTTTTGATCATATTCCAATAATATTTCTTGTTTATATGAATGTTTGTATTAGCCCAGTACTATAAGTTGTCTTAATATATTTTCAGTTTTCTGGCAAGAAAATTTGTGCTTATTTATTTGTTCTTTATAAACATTAAAATTGAAACCTGTATAAATCCAAGATGTTTGTTACCAGGCCAAAAGAGCAAAGATGCTCGTCCTTCCTTCCCAAGCAAGATGCGTTCCAACATGAACATCACTGAGGGCAACCCTGTGGAACTGAAATGTACAGTTGCTGGGTTCCCAGAGCCAGACGTCATGTGGCAGCTCAATGGAAAGCCATTAAAACCATCAGCAAATATTGAAATGAAGACCGAAGGTGACCAAGCAGTTCTCAGTATCAAGAATGCCACCCCGAATGACTCTGGTGTATATACGTGCAAGATCACCAATAAGCTGGGGCATGCCCAGTGCAGCTCCACTGTGACTGTAAAACCAGATATGTTTAAGAAGAAAGAGGCTGCCAAAGTGGCCCCTACGTTTACTGCAAAATTCAAGGATGTTGAAGTAACCCCAAAACGTGACACCTACCTGGAGTGTAAAATCAAGGGGTCGCCAGCCCCAGAGGTTACATGGTACCATAATAACAAACCTCTGAAGGTAGGTCAGCAGTTTTATTTTGCTCACAATTATATTTATGAATCTGTCAGACTTATAATTTATAGAATTGTTTGAATCCCATTAGAAACAATGCATATGTCTTGTGCACTTATACTATTCAAAAGTGGATAAAGATCTTTAACATAATAGTTTCAACTACTCTTGCAGGATGGACATGCAATGTCATAATGTATTTTAGTTACTTTTATCACTCTCATATAATACATGTGATTATTATTATTATTATTATTATTATTATTATTATTATTAAAGGATTCAAAACACATAAAAATGGAGAAAATTGGTGACATGCATATTCTAAACATCTACAAAGTCACCCCAGAAGATGAAGGGGAGTACACCTGCAAAGCTGTCAACACGGCTGGAGAAGTGTCTCACAACGCCCGGGTCAGTGTGGCCAAACCCAAGGAGCCTACCTTCAGTGGCTATGCCCCACAGTTCTCCAAGAAGGTGTACAACGTGGATGCTGTGGAAGGAGAGAAGGCCAAGTTTGAGTGCAGGGTTATGGGGGATCCTGAACCTGATGTACAGTGGTAATGATGTGACTTTTTAGGCACAATTACAACTGAGTGTGGTTTCACAAATGGACTTAGGACCAAAAGTTGGTCTTGGCTTTTAGACCAAAATTATGTTTAGTCTTCTTTGATTCGAGATAAATCAGGAAAATTCCACTTTTGAATTAATGAAATATTTTATTCAAAGCGATGAGTACTGTTTTTAGATCAATAGTTTAGTGGACATCTCTATATAGATTTATCCTGAACTGGAAAAAAATTGGTCTGAAAGTCCATTTATTTTTTAAACCATTCCCAATTGTCAAGTTGCCAACAGCAAAACTTAATATTTAAAAGTGATGTTAAGAGCATTCACTGACAGAATTCCTATGTCAGTTAGACTATTTCCAGTTCATGTTAGACCTGATATCATCTCTTCCATTTCATCTAAAGGTTCAAAGATGGCCAGCCTCTCCAGCCAGGCCGCAAGTACAAGATGGAGAAAGTGAGAGGCAGTACCACTTTGACCATCAGTGATGTGACCAAGGCTGATGCCGGAGAATACACCTGTACTGCAGCCAACCCTGGAGGGAAAGTCAGCAGTGCTGCCATGTTGGACGTGCAAGGTATTATTGAAATACAGTTTTGTGTACACTTATTTAGTAATTTTGCAATAAATGTTTTGTAGGAGTGGATTTGTGGAAATAATCAAAGTCAACATTTATTGAATACTTTAAACTGATGCACCTGTATTAATTAAAATTTATTGACTTCTTTACAGCTGCTAAACCAAAAGAAAAATCTCCATCTAAAACCTTTGGTAAGGCTGAAGAAAAGTCAGTTCTTTCTAAGCAGCCAGTGGAACCAGTTGTTGAGAAAAAAGGAGGTGAGATTTGATATTGATTGATCTATATTCTTTGAGTGGTCATACAGTTGATTATGAAATGCAATTTATTATGTTTTATTAGGTCTACTAATGAAAAAAATTGTTGGGCTTTATGCAAGAGGTATGCCTTTCTACATAGATAAAAAAGTAATTAGATTCTTCCTGATTACCGTAATTTAGTACTCTCACATTGGTGGATTTTAATGTGTGAATTCTATGTGACATTTCTGTCAAAAGAGACGGCTTCATCTCCATCACCAGAGGAAATATTCATGAAAACTCCAGAACCAACAAAAGAAGCCACACCCATTTTAGAAGAAGTAACAAGCAAAACTGAGATTGAGTCTAAAATGACAGAAGTCATAAACAAAAAGGAAGAGACAACGAAAACAAAATTTGATGATATAATTGAAACTTCAAAAACTGAAGAATTGATGGAAGAATCAATCTGTGAAGAAAAGAAGAGCACAATTATAACTGAAGAGATTATATCATCATCAACAGTCACTGCTGAGGAAAGTACTGTTGAGGAAGCTGAGATAATGAGAGCTGAACATAGCGCAAGGGAGGTTATGCTTGAAATGTCGTCTGCTAATGAGGACCTCTTCAGTGAAGGAGGTAACAAAATCACCACACCTCAGTCTCCATCCACTGGATCACCGTTTTATCATGATTGTTTGCACATTTTGTCTACTTATTATTCACTATTTCTGTTTTATTTCAGCCTACCAATAAATGTAAGGAAAGATTTTAAGAGCAGTTTGCCTGTTTCTCAACGTCTAGTAAAATTGATATCCCTTGTTTGGCACTAACATGTTTTTGCATTGTGCCAGGAATAAAAATGCAAAATTTGATTGACTTTGAGAAATAGGTGCTCTTAATCTTTCCAACCTTTCCAGGAAACTCCTGCAAGTACCTTAACAGATAAAATTTCTGAATTTTTATTTTATGTTTCTTTTCTGTATTATCACAATTTTCTCCTCTTTCTTTTCATCAGTTCCACCTAGGCCAGTCTCAGACAAACCCACTATCTCAAAGTACACTGGGGATTCCCTTACTCTCACATGGCCTACCACCACACTTCCTCTAAATGCAATCCCCACACCCATCACCTACTCCATAGAGTCTAGGGAACCACCCATACCCTCTTGGACAAAGGTCACTAGTGGCTTGACCACTCCTAAATACACTGTTACCAGACTGAAACCTGAGAAGGATTATGTTTTCCGTGTGCGAGCTGAGAATCAATATGGCCGTTCTAAACCTTCACCTCAGGCTACAACTGCTCTTCAGAAAAGGCCTGGTAATAACTGTCTTAGTTTTTAGTTGTAGTTCTAATTGTACCACCAGCGTTAGCGCTGGCGGTACACATGGTTTCGGTCCCGTCCGGATCGTTCCGCCGGCTCCGCCGGCTCCGTTGGCTCCGCCGGCTCCGCCGGACGGCTACCGTTACCGCTTCTCCTCCTAGACGGTAAGGGCCCCCGTACCCATCTCATGGATTTAGGTCACCTATAATCTCAACTCGTTCCACGTAAAATTTGGGCTTTGTCGGTATTGGGGTCTGGGTGTGGCACTCATTGCAATGCACCCTTGTCTAAAAATGGCAAAATTAAATGCTAATTATCTACCCTACGGAAGGAGTTATGGGAAAAATTTCTATAGACGGCTTTCCAAAAGTCATATGTGTAGATTTCAAATATACCCTTGGATTTGACCTTTGACCTTTACTTCAAGGTCAAATGGGCCAAAATTTTCAAAAAAATGAAATTTTTTACGAAAAA
>NW_019775729.1:13914-24285 GCF_001039355.2 Lingula anatina | reverse complement strand
TTTTCATTCCATTAGTCCCTGCTCGCAAAGTGCTCCCCCCACCTCTCTTACTTATGGACCACCCCCTTATCACTGACCTGGATAAAGACTATATCCGCCTAAAGTGGATCCCATCCTTCCCAGCTGATGCCCATCAGACCTATACCATTGAAATGTCCGAGCCACCTTATAATCAGTGGCTGACCATCAAAGGTGCTGTACAGGGCACGGAGTACACACTGAGAGATGTGCGTTCGAACAAAGACCGCATGTACAGAGTGCGTGCAGACGGACCGTATGGCCCTGGCGAGCCATCAGAACCAGTTTCTGCTAAATTGTTCATGAAGCCAGCTGAAGGTACTACACTGGTTTATTGTGAGCAAGATACATTCTGGGAAATTGAGTAGATATGTTTTGCTTTGAAGTTACTTTTCATAACCTATTTTTGACTTGTTACTTTTCCCTATTAGTTTACAGAATAATATTATTTTACAGAATTCCTTTTCTGCTTTTTCTTGGCTTATATTCTTTACTGGTTGTTATTTTATTACTGAAAGAACTCTGCTGCCATGTAAATCTTTTGTCAGCCTGTCACATATTTTTAAGGGACAATCCAGTTCTTATTTACACTTTTTGAAGAAACTTTGATTTTCAAATAATTTGTCACATTATTTAGTACATCTTTTCTTCATTCTTCAGCTGCACCTGAACCTATCCCCCTTGCTCCCCACCTGTTTGTGGATAAAATAGATAACAAACGTATCTCGCTGGGTTGGTCCCCCACAAGACTGCCAGCATATGACCATTTCTCATCTGTTAGTTACACAGTGGAGGTCAGCAAGCCACCACACTATGAGTGGCGACCTCTGGTGACCAGAATTAAAGACACTTACTTGAGCATTGACTTGAATGAACCACACAAAGACTACTATTTCCGAGTGCGTGCAGAGAATGATTATGGTATCAGTGAACCATCTCATCCAATTGCCACTCGAGATTTTTTCAAAGATAGGCTGGAGCCATCAAAGAGCCTTTTGCCAGATCACAGGAGGCCGTCAGAGTTTGACAGAAAAATGCCTGCTGCCTTTGATCTGGCCAGACCACTCACTCTACCAGAGTTGCATCACCCTGGGGCCTTGGGACTTGGTCTGGATGGACGTGGTCAGTTGGTTCCCTATGGAGGCCCTGACCTGGGACTGGACACTATGTTTACACCAGTGTTGCCAGACACCTCACAATACAGAGGTCTGGACCTGGCTCCGGAACAGAAACTTTACAAACCACCATCTGTGTACAGGCATGCCAAGTTTGATCTGATCATGCCTCTATCTTCACCTTACAAAGGATTAGACTTGGCCACTGAGGTGTCACTACCAGCACCTCCAATGCAATACAAGCCAAGAGAAATGACAGTTCCAAGGCAAGTGCAAAGAAAAATGCGTGCACAATCACCTGTCATCACTATTGATGTCATATTGCCTGGAAGACAGGAAAGGTCAACTTATCAGCCGTATGTACCACAAAGCCAGAAGGCTGTTAAAATTCCTGCTATACCAGCAGCAGTAGTGGAATATAAATCACCACCTCTTGTTGCCCACACGGCAGTAAAACCAGCAAGATCAAGGAAAAGTTTGGCTGATAAGTACAAGTCAGATCTTGTACCATATAAACCTAAAACATTGGACTGGGATATGGAGTCACCTGAACGTGGAACTGTCTCTCCTCAAAGAGGACGACTAGCACGGACACCCTCTTTACCCCCTTACAGGCCTTCCTTACCGTCTATTGAAGAACTGAAAAATAGAATCCCATCTTTACCATCTTCAACCTTACCCACTGTAGACACTGATATATATCAGAGACGCCCCTCTGTTCCTGACTTACGTCGCTCTCGAAGACCATCTGTTGTGGCGGCAGATCTGGATATTTCTAGCAGGCGCCTTTCTGTGCCTGACGTAGGACTAACTAGAGCACCATCTGTCAGAATGGAGGATCTCGACTTAAATGTTTATCGTAGGAGACGCACATCTGTTCCTGACTTGAAATTTGACAGGGCATCATCTGCAGTTCCTGATATTGAAGAACCTCTGTATCGCAGACGTTCTTCCATAACTGGAGCATTGCAGCGGAGAATGGGGGAGCTTCCTGAAGACAACACTTATCGTTTGGAATTTGAAGATTTGTTGTACTATAGACGACCTTCTGTGCCTGACTTACCCTACCAAAGACGATACTCTGTCCCTGAATTACCTAAAAGACGCCCCTCCACCCCTGATTTGAAAGGTACTGTTTTTCTTTTAGTTCAGTCCTTTTTGTGAACCCTATTTTATGTTGCAACTAAATCTGTTGATATGTAAATGCTATTTTGCATCATCAAAAAAGTATTGATAATTTGGCACATGTTATTTGCCTGCGAAAAATGACTTTCACAGATTCTCACACTGGGACTCTCTGACACATGTATTTATATCTAGCTTTACCTGTTTATTTCTTTGGAATTGCAAATTAAGCACATTTTACTCTGAAAAAGATCACAAAATGTGTCTACTTGATTTAGTATTTTATTTTTATTTTAAAAGCTTAAATACATTATCTAGGTGCAGGGCATGATTTTGATACCAGTATGCCAACAAGAAGAGCAATGGGAGACATGGGTAAGTGGGTGTGATGGACAACAGTGGAAACTGTGGCATGGATGGTGGCATTTAAAGGTGTACAATGGGCATTAATTCTTTATACAGTATAGCAAAAAAAAAATTTTTTTTTTCAGGAAAATTTTGGAATATTTACCTTTATCACAAAAGTATAGCCTATCCATAAACATCAAGAAAATTTCAATATATAAACCCATTTTTGAGTTATTAATTTCTCATTTCTACCATCATGATTGAAATTTACCAGCCTCTGTCCTGATTACTAGCATGGGGGTGACTTGAAAACTGGAAAATTAAACTAATGACTCAAACACAGGTTAATGGATGACAAATCTGTGAACAGTTTTGTTGTTATTCCTTGCTGCATGCATGATAAATGGAAATTTTTGAAATTTCAATGATAATTAAATATTTGCTATCCAAGGGCTAATGCTCAGTATCTGCCTTTGCTTATAAATGATTTGTGAAGATGACATAGGGTATATGATACATTTCAGATTTTAAAAAAACTCATAAAAGTACATAGAAATAATGTTGTCATGGGTGCATCTCAGATTTAAGTTTGTGATCATCAAATATAACTTCAGATGCTCCACGGGTGATCCTAGACAAGCCTCGTCTTGAGGATCTGGGAGATGGCAGCATTAGAATTACATGGACCCATAGCACCTTACCTGGGTTCAGCCCACGGACTCCAGAGATAAGGTACATCATTGAGGTCAGTGAGCCGCCAAGCAAAATATGGAGGAAAGTCATAGGGGCACTTGCTGAACCTAATTATGTAATAAAAAATCTGCGTCCTGATCAGGATTATTTGTTTAGAGTTAGAGCACAAAATGACTATGGAGTAAGCGAGCCATCGCTACCAGTTTCTACATTTTCACTGTGGAGGATTCAGAAGACCCCATACCATCCAATCACAGGAGTGGATATTACTTTTGATAAAGGTAAGAACTAATTTGGCTTTAATTCTTTTTTCACATTCATTAGTTAAAATGTTCAATGCAATTTAAATATTGTTACAGTACAATAAACGGTTTTTGCCTGCATTTTTTGTTACAGTAATAGTTGAATATAGTGCAAAAGAGAATTGTGTGTGTAATTACAAAGTAATCTGTCAAATTATCAAAGTTCTTGGCTGCCTTTTTTCTTTAATTTAATTTGAAATAAAAACAAAACTAAATTGATTCAATGATGTGCAGACATAGTGGCTGTAATAACAATGATAATAATAATAATGATGGTGATAACCTTTCTCTCAACTGAAAAAATTTTTACAATAGTCCTCAGGACTATTAAAACAAAGCAAGATAATGATAAAAGATTGCAGATTAAGTAAAAAGTTTAAACAATTTGAAAGTTACAGACAAAATACACTTTTGATTGTTTATTTAGTGCCTCCTCGGTTAAGTGAGAAACCTTACATCACGGGCTATGACAACCACTCACTACGTCTCCACTGGTCACCAGTGGTCATGCCTGGACACCTTGGGTCACCACTGGTCACTTACACTATAGAGATGAGAGAGCCAAGTCAGCAGTGGAGAGAACTGGCCACTGGAGTCAATGGGCATCACTTCAGTGTCAACCATTTAGATCCAGAGAAGGATTACATGTTCCGTGTCATCCCTGTCAATGAATATGGACCTGGTGAACCCTCTGTGCCTGTGCCGACATATTTGTATAGGAAAAGAGGTGAGTGCTTTGCCAGACATTGGTTCTCCTTACTTGTGACATAGAGGGCATTCTGTTCAATCACTTATTCTTTGCTACACAGACATTATAAATTAAAATGAAAAAGGAAGGATCATTAAGTAGAGCTTTCACAAGACATCCATCCTTGTATTTTTTGGTTTCCTTTTGATTGTGTATTTGAAAAAGACAATTCACTATATCAGTTTAGTTTTTGATTATATTGTGAAAACAAAAATTAGAAAAACAAAAGCTCATTTGGTTGATAGTGTGGACCTTGGTTTAAAGACTTGGTTTATGTTTTCTTCAGCTCCATTTGATTATCGTCCATCGCCAGATTTTTACAGAGACAGGAGAACTGAAGGTAGGTGGTGGGGAGGTAATAAGCAGCTTCTTTAGTACAAATTCAAATAGTGTATTTGCATTTTAATATCTGAATATTCTATGGAGAATCTCTATTTTTTCTATATCATATATTAAAACTTCTGAATGTCAAGCAGGTATTTGAGTGTTATTACTACATTTTTGGAAAATCACAGTTGAAGTCTTTTATGTACTTGCAAAAATTATTTTGATCATAGGAATTGGTTTTACAGTGCTTTTGATTAATATGATTGGTAAATTTAAAGTCTACCTTAGAAATGCTTAATACTCTGTGATATTTGCCTGAGAAAACATTCAGAATTTTCAAATTGGTATATTTGTAGAAATAAATTCTCAGATATCTAATGATACAATACTGCAACCATATTGGCTGCAGACTATTTCTACATTTTCTTAAAATCAGCTGGGCTTTATATTCTATTCACCAATATTTCCCTCAAAAGATGTTAAAAATGCTATCTTTGATATTTTGGCAACTGCTCTTATGTATTAAGTTAACTGGTTTTGAATTTACAGCAGTTCCTTCTTTAAATCAATTAGTTGAGTAATTTTCAATAAGGACAATATTGGTGATTAGATTTCACTTTGTTTTCTCCTTGCAAGTGTCAATTGTGCTTTGTATTTATTTTGTAGAATTTTAGTAGACTTTTGTCTTGTGGTCACTGATTGCAGACTTCTTCAGCATCAACTTGTTTTGCACTTTGCTTTAATGTAGCAGTAGTAAATTAATTTTATTCCACTTTTGATATTGTTTATCCTATCTTTAAGTTTTTGATACAATTATAATGAAGTTTGTTATTTTCTCTGTGTGTGTGGAATGCTCAACTTGATTCACCCTTCAGATTATGATAAATCCAGAAGATGGTCCCTTCCCTATGCCCTTTCACCTTGGTTCACTGAAGAACCTTCACCAGCACCACCAGCACCATCCCGGAGCCACACTAGAGCCAGGAGTCCTTCACCTTCCTCTCTGCCATCTGCTCTTATTGGACTGTCGTCTGCTCTCATTGGGTCATCACCCAGAGCAACGTCAGTGCCACCTGAAACTCTTTATTCTTTTGACACTTCTGATATTAATGACTATGGTGGTAAGGGTTTGTGTGTTTTGTCTTCTCTTTACTCTCTTTGTCTTTACTGTCCTGTGTTTGAGAAATCACTTGGGCTTTGAATGTGTTTTGAAGTTGATTATAGAATTTAATGGAAATACATGTATGTGTTTGACTCTAAGAAACTACAGAAATTAAACTGATGCATTTAACTGAAGTAAGAAAAAAAACAATGGGCTATTGGAACTTGATGTGCAATCATTCCATATTACTGAACAGAACATTGCTACCAAATTAAAAAGATGTAAAGAAAAAGGTGACAATGTTTATACTTGTGATTGCATATGAAAGAATTGCATGGGCTGCCCTCTGTCTGAAGTGTTATTGTGGTGCTGTGTCTTGTGTCATGCTCTTTGTGTTTATGATCTGACAAGAAGGACTGGATATTTTTGAACATGAATAAATAACTGTATAATAATATAAGTGTTCACAGATTGTAGTAGTTGTTGTTTTATTGACCTGAATGAATTATTGTTAAAAAGAATTAATGAGAAACCATAAGATGTGGAAGGCGATCTAATTCATTTTGGCCAGAAACATTTTCAGAATGAAGAGAATTATTTTCTAACATAGAAACACAACATCATTCCAGCTCCACCAGAGTTCCTGCCTCACAAGCCCACCATCTGTGATTACCATGGTGATTCTTTCAAACTGTCATGGTCACCAGCACAGACGTCAGATAAGGGTATCCCATCAGCCATCACTTACATTGTGGAGTGTCGGGAGCCACATCACACTGACTGGAGACAGCTTGCCTCCAATCTAACTGATTTCTGTTATACTGTGAGAGGACTGGATAAGAACAAGGACTACATACTGCGTGTGAGGCCGGAGAATGAGTTTGGCATTGGCGAACCAACCTTGCCAGTATCCACATACTTGTTCAGAAAACCAGGTAAGAATTTTACTGCTTGAAAGGAAAGAGAAGAAAAACTCTTCTTGATATTTGTGTAGGACATATTCCCAACTTTATCAGTTATTTTTACGGTTGGTAGCCATGTTTGTTGCTGGACCATTCTTGGGTATATGTTTTACCTGTCCTCATGGATACCTGTGTGAGCATCATGCTCTGAAATTTTAAGGGTGATCACAGACAGAAATGCAGCATTCCTGGGAACTGACAACAAATTGTTGGATATAGATTAATTCTTTCCTCGCACAGAACATTCTCTTAGAGAATATACCAATGTTTAGCTGTCAGGTTACCTTTCCATGCTATTTCCTATGCACAAATGACTATACTCTGTACATCTAATTTATCTTCTTTTGTAAAAATATTGCACATCTTACCCTTCCTCTACTTTCCCTTGCACAGATAAGGAAGACTATGGGCTATATTACAAACCAAGAAAGGGTAAGTGGCATAGAGGATGAAATATAATATGTTTTAGGTGTAGAAATGTAGTAGACTCAGAGGCTTTATTATGTTTTACCCATGCAGTCTATATGACAGACATATTTATCCATAAAATTTGGATAAACCATTTCTTTGATTTCAGATTTCTCAGAAATATTGGCTGCGATGCTCCTAATGTATAGAGAATCTTGCATATTTGACTCTGTTTAGCAGTGATCATAACAAATGTAATTAATCCCCTTCAATACAAATGTAGCTAATTGCTTTATATAGTTTCCATCATAACAACATGCTTAGGACTAAGATTATTTGATTTCTATACAACAGACATGCGTACTTAACACAGCTGTCTAATGCTAGCTAGCTAGATGCATGCCTGTCTCTTCCTGTCCTTTTAGCCCCAGTCTTTTTCATCGACAAACCACGAGTCTCCAGATATGACGGCAGGCGAGCAGAGCTCAGCTGGTCACCTCCTAGCACGCTACCCATCTATAGACCCCCAAAGCGCTACTCTTACGTCGTTGAGTTTGCTGATCCTTCTCTCAATGACTGGAAACCCCTTACAAGGGGTCTGCATGATAATAGATATGTCATAAGGGATCTGAGGCCCGATAAGGAATATTTGTATAGAATAATAGCAGAAACTGAACGTGGTGTCAGTGAACCCACATCTCCTGTTGCGATCAAGGGAGCTGCAAGGCGAGGTAAGTTTGACACTGCCTGTTTATTTCAAGTGTCATTGTTGATGATGGGAAAATATTCTTGAAAAAAAATTTTTTAAATCAACTTAAAGAGACTGTTCAGGGTTTGTTATTGCCTTATGTTTATTTATGTCTAAATGCCTAAAGGCATGTTGCATCTCTTTTAAGTACTGAAATAACTTATCATTATAACATGTATTTAATGAAAAATAAAAATGCAAAGAATGCATGTAACCATTTACTTGGCCTGGTTAAGGAAAAAGAACTGTTAAAACATGCAATAGGGTGTGGTTTTTTATCCAGCAGAGTGATGGTTGACAGGAAAATTTGTTGAATAATTTTTTGTCCCAAAATTGTATATGCTGTCTTCTTTGTGTTCAAACCTAAAAACTACATTCATTGCTCCAAATTATGAATCATGTGCAACTATTTGCAAAGTGTATTTTCATATTAAACATTTATTTTTGTATTGATCTACAGTAAATCTGTATGATATATACTAAGCTTGTCTAACATGAATAAGTAGTTTAGACATAGGAAATAGTGCTGTAGTATCTTGTATTTCTATCTGTAATTAGTTGAATGAATACTAAATCTAACAACTGATTCCAATTATGCATTGAATCAACGTATCTTTATTATTGGTAAAGGAATTTTTACAATTCATTGGTGCTAATTTTGCATTGATTCAGCATTTCCATAATATTTTTTGTAAAGAAATATTTATTTTCATTCTGTTATCCATTGATTAATAAACCAAAACTAAACATAGCTTTATAAATTGAACTTATACTGTATAAATAGACCTTTATTTGAAGTGTACAGTGAAATGTGTTATTTGCACTTTTTGAAAGTGTAAAATGAGTACATTTAGCAGTGAACAGAACAATATAAACAAACTTTAACTTTAAAGCCACAGAAATGTGTTTTAACTCTCTGTTTCTTCTGTCCACATTCCCACTGGTTCTCCCATTCCTTACAGCTTCTCTCCCTGCTCACATGAGGGATGAGTACTCTCCAAGAAGCAGATCCTACTCTCCAACCACTGCTGGCAGATCCCCTCTGACTAAAATAACAGGTAGAAAGCTATAATATTCAATTTTAGATGGGTAGCTCAATATTGAAATATAGGCTCTTAATATTGGACAGACTCATGCATTTAAAAGACTAATTTTTATCAATTTTCAGATAAGCTTGAACAGTGCCAAGAAGTTTGTTTCATTTTTTTGCTCAGAAGTTTGCACTATCAGTTTTATAGCTATTAAATTTGATAATATATAATTGCAATATTTACAACTGCATATTGAGAGAGGTGAATAGCCTGCTATATGATGGAGAGAGAGAGAGAGAGAGAGAGAGAGAGAGAAAGAAACATGTACAAAGTAACAATTTGAAAGAACTTCTTATGGTGTGCTGTTATTATTCTTATTTACATTCATTTTAGAGAGAGACCTTCCCCCACTCCCTCGTTCTCACTCACTGGATGCAAGACCCACTCAGACCTCTACTGAGAGACCTTATGCACCATCAGGAAGATCCTACTCTAGCACTGAGAGATCTTACTCCCCTGTTGGCAGATCCTTTACTCCTGTTGATAGATCCTACTCACCAGCTGGTCGATCTTACTCTCCAACTGGGAGATCTTACTCTCCAATCAGAAGTACCTATTCGCCAGCTGTCCGCTCCTACTCTCCCACCAGCAGAACTAAAGGTTAGATGGTTTTGCTGTCAAATCTGTGATATTTTCATTTCTTTCACACCTACCACACTTAACTGTTACATTTAACACATTTAACTGAAATGCCATGTGTACCACGCTTCACTTTCACTGCAACTTTTGATTGTCACATCTACCGCAGTTTACTTTTACATTGTCATTTATACCACAGTTTACTGCCATGCTTAATTCATTTTATCTATCATTTTTTCCAGTCTATGTTGCACTATTGACCATAATGATGATCATATTTTCTATGTTAAACTTTTCTGTGCTTTAACTCACTATTGTTTTACAGACTATGAAAGATCCTATACCCCATCCCCATTGGCTTCTGGCAGAAGAGGTAATTTCATCTGTTTCATGTGGAGCAGTTACATTTGCTTCTGACAGACTTGTATATGTACACTTAATTGTTGTGTTCTCTATACATTTTATCTTTTAGATTGTTAAGAAAGTGTAAATATAATATAGAGTGCTTGACTTGTTCTAGGGATATGTCACGGTATTTGACAAAAATGTCATATTTTATATATTCTGACGTCTTGGTACATTTTCATGTATTAGGTTCCATTAGGTTTTAGATAATTTTTAACGTTCAAGTTTTAGTCATAGAATTTAATGCTCTCATGCTTTTTTTTTTTTTTTTTGTAAAATTTATCACCGAGTCATGGCACGTACATGTGTGTTATAACAATGCAACTTTTCTGGATTTATTTAATTCCTTACTTTAGAGAGCACATCTCTGTCACCCACCACCTGCACATGCTCTGTTCTT
>NW_019775728.1:214557-235896 GCF_001039355.2 Lingula anatina | reverse complement strand
GTGATGGGGGGAAACGCCAAAGATGACATGGGGTTCGTAATGGGGGAGACGACAAAGATGACATGGGGCTCGTAATGGGGAGGGGGGAGTAGACAGCTATGATGCATCGTGGCTTGTCATGGGGGGAGACATAAAGATAAATTGGGACCTGTGATAAGGAGAGACGACTGCACAGTAGGAAAAAAAGCCTTACAGTGAGCACACAGGTGTGTAATGACAACACTCGTAATATAACATATAATTTTTTTTTACTTCCCCTTGAGGTCTTTTCCAATTTTTGTAATGTTGACGACTTCTTTTTAAAAAGATACAATGACTTTTTTTATCAAATGCACCTCCAAATGCTTTCACAGTTAGTAAACATGTTGCTGACAGCATAAATTCTTTAGAAAAAGTCGTGTCCCAATTTTCAAATGTATGCACTGAATAAACAAAATAGTATTTTATTATATTTTTATTTCATGAGCTTTCAAAGTGACAATGTAGCAAACTGGTGATTCACATTTGATGCTTGAATTTTACTTTTTATTTCTTTTTATATATTTTCACTATGGTGATGTGCATTAAATCATTTGGATGAGGTAAAAGGTATAAATGCAATAAGATGCAAGCTAATAAATAAAATTTAAAATGAAAAATTGTGCTCTTTCGTTTGCATGAATGTCATGAATTTTACTGGATGAAAGATTACTACCATTCTTAAATCTGTAGACGAAAAACAAAACCCTGAATTTTGAATTATGAAAATAAAAATTCGATACAGAATCTCATACTTATTTACTATATAGGCTTTGAATAATTTTAAAGTCAACTTCAAACTCAAGTATCCTGATAGCAGTATTTGTACATAGAAACATCCCTTTATTGCAACAGAAGAAAGAAAAATACATAACTTTACATATAAGCAGTAACTAGTCACTCCCAAAGCATGATTAAGTTGCTAATTAAAAGTTTTTCAGTGTATGTAGTCTATGTTGGCAAATCTTTTTGTTTTCAACAGTGCAAATAAAAAGAATTTTATTTTTCTTCATCTGACTTGCTTATACAAGGCCATACGTTTTTAATTTGAGTACATGTTACAGCCGAAAAAATTAACTGGGCCAGTAAGTGACTGTTTTTAAGAAATTAACAAGCCCGGGCCAGTTCGCTTTTTCACTGGCATTGGGCTAGTGGTTAATATCGCAGACTGTTATACCATGGTCCTTTTACAAATTATATATATATATATATATATATATATATATATATATATATATATATATATATATATATTAAATCTTTTTTCAACATGACATAGTAACATAGAATTTATGTTCACATTTGACGTGTATAGGGACCGTGAGGTGACTGAGAATAATTCAAAATATCATGAAGGAAAAATATAGGCCCTATATTCAATGACACTTCAAATAGTCTTTGTTGGCAAGTCTCATCCAGTTTCTTCCCTGAAATCTACAACTCAAGTTAGTTTTCTTTGTGACATATTCTTCTGTCTCGCTTGTAACATGTCACTCAGAAAAGAGGGAAACCTGTATGATACAAAAAATCATTATAATGGCGTTATAAACTACTAGTATATACGTAGACATTTTGGTTTTATGCAATGAACTAAATTTAATCTGCCAATGTTCTCAAGTGATTTGAATGAAATAATGCCAACCACATAGGGGAGACCGGGGCTAGTTGGACCCCGGGGTAAGTTGGCCCCCGTCAATTTATGAAAAAGTAACTACGAGGTAAAAAAAAAAATGGGTTTTGTTATTATCTTGCGCACGTGTCTGTGAGTCTCGATTTCATGGCCCCGTATCTCGAAATAGAATCGGTTATGGAATCGAGACACTAACACACGTGCGCAACATAGCGAACCTTTCGAGATACGGAGCCCAGGGTCCCGTATCTCGAAAGCTTCACTATTTTGCGCACGTGCGCGAGCATGGCGAGCGTGCTTTTTGTTAGTGCGATTGCACTCACCTGCTATCTCGAAGCCTTAGCAAACGCAACGCAATTATAGCCTCAAACTCTACTTAAATTTGATTGCCGCAGAAAGTGAAGACGTCATAACACCATTACAAAAAATGTCATTTTTATCACCATGACGCAAATCAAGAGGTTGTTTTTATTTATGGAAATATCATAATTACAAATACTGATATTTGAAGTATTTGACACCAATAAAATGTCAAAAAAAAAAAAAACAATTCAGTAAGCGAAGCTTGGACTGACACAATTACTGACACATTGGTNTCAAAAAACAATTCAATAAGCGAAGCTTGGACTGACACAATTACTGACACATTGGTGAGTAGTGTTCAGTCTCACAATAATAGACATTGAGGAAGGTCACGGTGCGACGGAATGCTTTGTTTCTGCTTTTTCATTTTGTGTAGAAAATGACACTTTTAAATTTATTATTATCATCAATAGACTACACAGATGAATTACATTCACCAGAAAATATAAAATGATGTATGAAATGTTTAATTTTGAATTTTTTCTGCATAATAAAACATGACTTTAGCATTCTTCACGTGAATATTTACCGCAAGTTTTTCTATCAGAGGTACCAGTGATTCAATCAATTAAAAGCTTCCATGTTTTTGTTATATGTTTTATTATATGCTATTATGACTAGCAACCCAAACTTGCCACCATGTTTAATTACATGAAAGACATATTAAAATGACGAATTATGCATACGCAGAGGCCTTTGCGACTTGCGCACGTGCAAGTGCGTCTCGATTTCATGGCCCCGTATCTCGAAATAGAATCGGTTATGGAATCGAGACACTAACGCACGTGCGCAACATAGCGAACCTTTCGAGATACGGAGCCCAGATCTTTTGGGCGTGTGCATATTTCAGCCATATAATAAATGTTGATTAAATAACATATAATGGTAGCAGCGACTTACCTCAATCCTTTTCTTTGAATAAACCTTGTTTAAACTACAAGATTTCTTTAATAATCTTCCATAGGATTAATGGTTTAATTTTGGTGCGTGCATCTGTAGTTTGGTGGCAGGTGGATGAGAAAGGGGCACTATTTAGTTCACAGGTTTGCTCATATAAGTCTATTAATATTGAAAACTTTAAATTATAAAACCCAAGAGAAACCTTAAAGCTGGTCAACCCCTCAAGACCCCCCCCCCACCCACCCACCCACCCCCGTTTACTTCGTGGCACGATTTTTATCTCCACTCCCATATACATGTACAATAATGCATAATCTTACGTAAAGCTGCTAAATCGCAGAATATACAACGGCAAACAAAACTGTTTTAGGAAATTAATTCAACTGGACAAATCCATTTTGCAAACACTTATCAACACTTATTTTAATTAAGTTCTCATCAATCCTTTAAAAAATTCCTGTTTTCTTAACCCGCCCTCTTTCTTTTTCAAAAATGAAGAAGTAAAAAAAAAAAAATATATATATATATATATATATCCTTAATCTAACAATTCTCGGGTAATTGATATCGAATAAAAGCATACTTTGTAATACTAATTAATTCACCAAAGGCAATTCTTTCCTTAAATCTGGAGTAATTGATAATTTGAATATTCCTGGATAATTAATATACAAAAGAGGCTATACATGGCGATAACCTTTTAAGTCTTCATTGATGATACTTTTCATTAATCTAGAATAATTGATAATTCCTGGATAAGTGATAATACTTAGTAATAAGTCTTAACAATGTAATTATTTTTAGCTTCCATGGATGGTGCGTTTTGTCCAAAGCAACGGAATTAAATGACTTCAAAGATGATATTGTTTTTCTTGAAAGATACCATCCCTTTTTGAAGATGACACTTTTCTTCTCGAGGAGTTCGACCTGTCCGATAGGTTAGATAATCCTATCTTTCAGGAAAGGTGAAACTGGGACGGACAATAACAGGAAGCTTTTCTTGTACAGGCAAAACGATAATTGCAAATGTTGAAGTCTGTTGTATGATCTCTGAGATTGGAATCTCTTCCCGTAATCTGAGGCAAATTCGACGTGTTTCAATCTGTAGCAGTGTATGTTGCTTGTAAATCCCTTGCACCTCACTATGTGAACGTAATGATGAGACACTGGGGGTGCCCCTTGCTTCTCCTTGATATACTTTCCGGATGCATTATAGTTGAACTTTACTTCCGTTTGTGCCGAAGACAACGTTGCATAAACACTAACAGGCCAAGTACCAATAGCGCCACAACTACGCCCACGCCTGCTTGGAATCCTATTGTTTGGTACCATGCTTCGTAAGGAACCCTCCCAACAGTACCTGGCAGAAATACGAATATGGGTAATCCGTTATGTTTTATAAAATAAAATTATGTTAACGAATATTATTGCGCGTAATTTGGGACAATACAATTAATACAAAACAGATGTGTACGTGGCTCAGCTTCGAATAATATCCCACTTTAACGCGCCGAATATTCAGAGGTTGTCTTTTATAATCTCAATAATGCATTTACCTCTATAATGATACACTTACATGTACCCTTGTCCTCACACGTACTGCCCTCCCAACTCACGTTGCGCACACAGAAACCGCTGTCACAGACACCGTTTACGCATGCTCCACAGAAACCTTATTAGAACAGGATGATATGATGTTAGGCCTATATGTATACCATGAAGTTTTTTTTTTAAAGCNTATTGAGACTTTCATAATGTGAATTTGAACTCTCATGGTCCTGAAACTGTAATCTTATTGAAGGGGTGGATTGAGACCATCTTCTGGGTCTTCCGGAAGACAAGTTATTAAGTTTATATTGACTGGTATCTATTTTTTTTCTGTTGGAAGACCATCAAAATGGAGGATGGATCAACATAGATACTTTGGAATACTGTCAGAAAATATCTCTGGATCTGCTCCTGTTATTGACCATGTTACCTGTTGTGCATGATTAAAATTCAGTGTTGACTGACAGTGCTATTATAAGCATTATTTATTATTGCATCAAAATTGACAAAATGACCTTTTTTTTTTTTGCATCTTTATTTTCTGTTTTTTGTCTGTACATTTGACAGCTTTGCTGCCTTGTTTTAAATCTGGAGTAATTGATAATTTGAATATTCCTGGATAATTAATATACAAAAGTGGCTATACATGGCGATAACCTTTTAAGTCTTCATTGTTGATACTTTTCATTAATCTAGAATAATTGATAATTTTTGGATAAGTGATATTACGTAGTAATAAGTCTTAACAATGTAATTATTTTTAGCTTCCATGGATGGTGCGTTTTGTCCAAAGCAACGGAATTAAATGACTTCAAAGATGATATTGTTTTTCTTGAAAGATACCATCCCTTTTTGAAGATGACACTTTTCTTCTCCAGGAGTTCGACCTGTCGGATAGGTTAGATAATCCTATCTTTCAGGAAAGGTGAAACTGGGACAGACGGACAATAACAGGAAGCTTTTCTTGTACAGGCAAAACGATAATTGCAAATGTTGAAGTCTGTTGTATGATCTCTGAGATTGGAATCTCTTCCCGTAATCTGAGGCAAATTCGACGTGTTTCAATCTGTAGCAATGTATGTTGCTTGTAAATCCCTTGCACCTCACTATGTGAACGTAATGATGAGACACTGGGGGTGCCCCTTGCTTCTCCTTGATATACTTTCCGGATGCATTATAGTTGAACTTTACTTCCGTTTGTGCCGAAGACAACGTTGCATAAACACTAACAGGCCAAGTACCAATAGCGCCACAACTACGCCCATGCCTGCTTGGAATCCTATTGTTTGGTACCATGCTTCGTAAGGAACCCTCCCAACAGTACCTGGCAGAAATACGAATATGGGTAATCCGTTGTTTTATAAAATAAAATTATGTTAACGAATATTATTGCGCGTAATTTGGGACAATACAATTAATACACAAAACAGATGTGTACGTGGCTCAGCTTCGAATAATATCCCACTTTAACGCGCCGAATATTCAGAGGTTGTCTTTTATAATCTCAATAATGCATTTACCTCTATAATGATACACTTACATGTACCCTTGTCCTCACACGTACTGCCCTCCCAACTCACGTTGCGCACACAGAAACCGCTGTCACAGACACCGTTTACGCATGCTCCACAGAAACCTTATTAGAACAGGGTGATATGATGTTAGGCCTATATGTGTACCATGAAGTTTTTTTTTAAAGCAAACCAAAGAACTAAACCCCGATTTACAAACAAAAATGAATACATAGTCTTCGAACTGTAAGTTGTGTTATGAAAACTAGGACAAGAACTGTATAATAGTACTCACACAAAATTACATATTATCAGTACAATCAAGGACGTATATTGAATATACGTTTCGTCCTGGGTACAATAAACACTGATTCATTTGAAGTTATGCTAGAACGCGCCAACAAAATGTATGTACGTGTATGTATGATAGAAATAAAGACTCAATAACGTATCCACTGCAGATCACGGGGTTTGGAATATACAATATATATATATATATATATATATATATATATATATATATATATATATATATATATATAACATAGGCCTAAAGGAAAGGAAAGGAAAGGCTATGTAACTATGCAACCTATGTTATACCGCATTCTATTCCCGAACATTCTAAGAGCTCCACAATATGTCAATGATATCCAATCTGGGATTTTGCAGCCAAATGAAATTTATATCGAATAAAATGGTGGATAGCCTTATCCTCCAAACATTATGGAAAAGAAAAGGAAATCGCCATTTTGTCTCAGCTACATACCTATAGAGCAGTCTGGACCCGACCATTTGTCGTTACATTCGCATGAGCCGTTGACACACCTGCCTTTACCATTGCAGTGACCGGGACATCCTGGAACAGACCATGGAGAGGATAACCTGTTTTACCTTGATCAGTAGAGTTAGTACTGGTATATATATATATATATATATATATATATATATATATATATATATATATATATATATATATATATATATATATATATATATGACAAAACTCAGAGTTTTATATATTTAGAGGGGCACAATGTCTTCAAGATCGAAGAGCGGGTTATTGTACATAAAAATCTACCTTAAACGCTGGTGCGAAATGCATGTATATTAAAGATCTTCTAGGGAATTGTTCATACATTACTTGCGTTGGCCAGGCAAAGCAATGCACAAAGAAGATCAGGCTTGCGGCACCATAACACTTTCTTACACATAGTACTATAATGTCATATCTGCATCAGTAAGATGCTTTGAAAGTCTGTTTTTCCTAAATAATATATGTCAATTGTAATTTAAATTTATCTATACAATTCAGATATGTGTTCAGAAAATATTTATACGTTCTAAAAGCAAAATTAAATTTAAAAAAAATCATACCAGTTTGATATCTTTCCAAATTGGCAAATGCTATATCCTTTGTCACAATTATGTCAAACACACACTGTTGTAATAGCAACCCGTCTGGAACCTTGGACTTACATGCAACTTCAGCCACCTAAAAAATCAAATCGCTTATACCATCGGGAATCAGCCGCATCGCATTTGAAGTGGAGTCGGCCATAGGTAGTACGCGGATCTGTTAGTCGGTGGATCATGTTATTCTGAATGCGCTTTATATTAAAAAAGATTGTTAACGTAACATTAAACACATATAAAATTATCAAGAAAGACCACATAACTTCACAGAGTTGGGGAAAACGCGTCGCGATCCTGAATCGGCAGTTAAACAACGAAGATATGATATCGTTTTTCGTGAATTACACACCAAATAGTGGGTACCGTAAATAGCTAATTTCATGTAATATTCTCTGGTCTCATGAAATATTCATGTGACTGGGTATTCGTGTGACTGGGTCATTGCGTCATTAATGGAAATCTCCACTCTTTACTCTTTACCCTGGGCCGAATCTGAATGTGGAAACGAAACTACGCGTTATCTGTGGTTTCGCTGTCGCGCGTCTGATGGAAACGAAACAGGAATGGGCCATGACATCTGCGATTACACGCTCAGATAATAGGATTTTTTATACATTATTGCTTTATGAAAAGCCGAGTTTGTTTTATGCATTAAAATCCCGAAAGTGAACGATTTGCACTGTATAGTTCACATGTATATGGGAGATATTACCATGTGCTGAAGTTGAAAACAGACACGATGTTAATGCACAATATCCCGTTTTTTTCACCCAATCAGAATTTGCGACAAAGAGCAACTCTGTTTTTTTCTCCAGCGTGTGTGCCGTAAATGATCCCTGAGATGACAAAAAACATGACAATTATACTATTCTGAGAGCTTTTTTCCATAAGGCACAGCTGCAAAACAGACCGGTATGTCTGAGATTTAAGCGCTGTTTAATGTCATTTTCGGCTTTTTTTTTTTGTTATAAGAAGACAAATCCATCCCCTTTTACATAAAAGCACCCCCTGTTATCCTAGGCCATTTAATCCCATAGGCCTAAATATGGGACACTTGTTAAATTTTCTCTGATTTATGTTTTACAACCCCAAAGAGATAGTAAATGGCTGCAATTGATAAGGTAATATCTTGTCTTTAACTTTTTGAATTTTCAGCCACCTGTTTTTCTGTTTTCTTTTGTTTCACCATTTTGAATTTGATATATATATATATATATATATATATATATATATATATATATATATATATATATATATATATATTTAACACTCTTTGTATTCGAAATTAAGTTTAAATTAATGTTTCTAGCCTATAGACCCCACCTGAAAATCAACATGGCAATAAAAATTCAAATATTGGGATTAAATGGGCTATTGAGAATTATTGTAACTGAGTGCACCAAAATTACAGATACCTCTAGTTCGGATTGGGACACATTGGCAGTGCTGTAGGACGGACTGTATAGACTGGGGTCTGTGTACGAGGGATCCATGACGTCATCAACATGGAAGTTAGATCTGCTCCAGGACCAACCGCCCGGCAAAACAGACCGACGAAATAACGAATCGTGGACTCTCCCTGTGGTAAATAAGCCACGATCAAACAAAATATAGTTCCCACACATACATTGTAGTATACTATGTATTTTGTGTATAGGAAGAACTACGACCATCAGCGTCATAGATGCTTTAAACGTCATTTTCAACGTAAAAGAAATAATCAGATCTTAGATTGCAGCAGTAATTTTACTCTATTAAATATCGTATCAGCAACTAAAATTTTTGATAAAACAATTTTAAGACAAATTTGCCTCATTCTAAAATTGTAGATTGTATATTATTATTATTTCGGGCGTTTTATTTACATGATTCAGCAAACAACTCTTTATCTTTAGTTAGTGCACCATCAGACATTGTGAAGTCGTTTTCTTCGTTGTTATCCATTAGTCCACATAATCCTGACGTGTCTCCTAGAAAACTGGCAGTTGGAGTAAAATTCAGGCCAAGGAAGAGACGGCCGATAGGCAGACTGAAGCGGACTTCTACCATGAGGCTTGCACCTGACAAAAAAGCCTTACACTGTTTCGTCGATGCTCGAAATGTCAATCGTCCAAGAATAAAAATAACCTGCTTTTTGTAAATTTATAATACAGCTGTCATGCATCTTAACATGGACAAGATTGTATTTTTTGGGTTTATGCCACTATTTAACAGTTGATAACTGTGCAAAAGTCGATATAATAAAACAATGCATTTAGCGGTAATTTTATGGCTCAAACACAATCAAAGATTTTTGCAGTGCTCTGCTCAATTAAAAAAACTGGTGTCACAAAGACACTTAAGAATTTACATAACATGATTAAAACGTTCCCTTTTGTTTTAATTTGTTAATCTATATCAAAACGACAAAGAAAACATTTTTTGAAAAGAAATTCCCTACCAAATGTCATCTCCATATAAATTCACTTAAAATTTCATACCCATTTTATACTGGAAAGTGATCATCATCACTGCTCCTCCACCAATGTTCCTCTCATCTAGAATATCAACAATAGCCTCTCCACTGCCCAGTTCCAGCCTGGTATTAGTCACAGCTAGGGACTGTTGTACACCGTCAATTCTAAAAAGCAAACAATTCACACATGCAGTTCTTCTAACATTAAACTTTTCGGTCAATGGCCTCTTTTTACAGAGATTTTATTAAAAAACTTAGAAATTAAAAAAATAACATGTAGAGAGAAAACTAAACTGCCACTTACAGACAAATATTAACGTAAATCTCAAAGCGAAAGAATAATATGCTACTAAATAAGAAATACTCCTGAAAAGATTGTAGGATATGCCACCACCCTCTGCATAACCCAATATTGAACAACCTTTGGAATATAGCTTTTCTAAATACTTATTACAAATCATGTTTAATTTCAAAGGGAACCTGCATTTATAACAAACTGTACATTCAATACAATTATTAAATATAAGCCAAATAAACTGTTTAACCGAACCTGCTTTTGCAAAAAATTAAATAAAGCAAAATTATGATTTGACACTTATGGTGCTAAAGTTGCAAAAAAAACCCATGCAAATGATAGTAAAATATATCAAGTACTTTAAAACAATTTTAGGGTTGGCAGATATATGTCATCGGTGAAAGCACGGGCTTGGACGGATACAATGACGAAATAATACAAACCTGATGACTGGTAATGATATTGCTGTAGCTTGGTCTGGGGTTGTAATGGTGACCGTGCTCTGACCAACTTTCACTGCGACTGCTCCAATTAAGGACGTCTGACTGTACCCAAAAAATCTGACTTGAACTCCAAAGTCATTGGCAGGACTGATGCAGTACCAGAACTCTCCAATACCATGGTAGTCGTAGTGAACACCTAGGAGATGAAGTAACCGTATATTCTTAAAGGCCCCGTCACACTTGAGGCGGAATGAGCAAGAATGCTGTCGGAAAGACTTCTTTGTACGTTCCTAGGTATTCGAAGCGCAATCTAAAATTTCTGAGTGCATTCCAAATGTTTTTACCCATTCTTATTTCCGACCAGAATGTTTTGCTCATGCTCAATACTATCGAAGGGCATTCCCAGGGGAGAAATATCGAATGGCTTTCTAAGTGTATTCTAACTGCACTATGAGTGCATTCTAAATATTCTCACGGCATTCCGGCGGCACTCGGGATATTTTGATTGCGTTCGAGGGAGAACCGAAATGGCAAGACACTTCAAATCCTGCTAGAATGAGCAGGAATGCACCTCGAATGCATCTCGATTGATGCGAAATCCTATTTCAGCCAGCAATCGAACTACACATGTACGGAATTCGAAGTATATTCTAAATATTCTGTCTGCATTCTGACAGCATTATCGATATGCTTAGTTTTCCAACTACATTCGAGCTGCATTTGAGAGCTATAATACAGCCGAAATGTGCACGGATCATTCCAGGCGGATTCAAGCGCATTCTGAGTATTCCAACGGCATTCTTACAATAATTTAGGTCAATTTGAAAAATCTTCCCGAATGCAGTACGAATTTTGAGAATTCTTCATTCCGGTTGGTTCTGCTTGATTCCATCTGATTCCAAATAAGTGTTACAGGGCCTTAAACAATGATTGCTAATATAGTGTATATGTGCTGGTATTTTATAAATGCATCATTAAGTGTTCAGTACAAAACATACTATCAAAATCAGCAGCAAGGATTACATAGGATAATTTAATTCATCATGAATTTAAAGCGCGCTTTCCTGAGATCAGAAAATTTATAAACATACAAATGAGCGGTAGAGACAATTAAGCCCTGAAAATACCATACGCTCGACTAACTTTTCAAGCACGTTGGCCAAAAAATATAACCCTCCGTAAACATATATATTTACGATAATTACTTAATAAATTCTGAATTACTGGATGTTTTGCCTACATACCGGTACCACCCGACTGCAGCAATGGTGTCTTTGACCGAATTCAGAACAGTGCGCCAGTATGATGTAATGTGTAATATACGTTTGTAATGTGAATGCAACCGGATTGTGTATGACCTACATGTACTAGCACTGACACCTGGTGAGCAAGTTTTCCCATTTGCATATGAATAAAGGTCAAGTGCTGAGTGAGCACTTGAAGTTTGGGATTCGAACAAGTAAGACGTTGTTCTCTCCTTCATGTCATGGCGGTGGACTAACGAGTCCGCAGATCAAATATGGCCGCCGAGCCACTTGGATACTTCCCCATGGGGAATTTATTCAGTGTCTATTAGCGCATTAGACAGAAAGCATTTTAGTGGGTCCCCAAATTTAACCCACGGACTAGATAGTCCACTGTTTTGAATGCGGCCTTTCAGAGTTTTGTCTGACCCTTACTCGCCATGTAAAAGAATGCTTATAAAATGGAAGGAGAACAGCACCATTAGCAGATGATTCACTCTCACCATCTAAAGTTGTTAAGTGCGGGTCTCCTCCCATGGTTATTCCTACTCTGACGTTACAGCAGCGACCGGTCCAGAACCGGGTACACACACAACTGGATCGGCAGAAGTGTGAATCCGACGTGCAGACCCCGTTGCCGAAACATTCTAAAATAATCAAGAAAAGTTATTATAAAGTCAAAGCGGCCCATTTTTATTAGACTTTGCCAGACTTCTCCTTAAAATGTTTCCCAAACGATAATTGTTAAGTCGTGGTAGATATTGAACAGTTCTACGTAAAAAAGCTAAGTATAAAGGAGAAAAATGGAACACTAATACAGCAAAAAATGTGCTTTTAGAATTCCTTTAAAATTGTAATTAAAGCAACAACCAAAAATACAGTTTCCTCAAATAAAAGGAGTTTGGTACACTTGTAATTAGCGGTAGATGTGATGACAGACCAAGTAATCCACTGTCCGTCTGTAAACTACAGGGTTCACAGTCCTTCTGGTCACACTGCTCTCCACGTCGACCTCGTACACAGGCAGGATACAGTCCGCAGTGGGTCTTCTCACGACAAACACAGTGACAGTCTTCCCACACGGGCTCGTAGGCAGAGTCACACACAGGGCAGCTGAAATATTTTGCAGTTTGTTCTGATTTATGACACATTAAGGAAACAAGACCTTCATATAGCAAACAATTTATTTTCCTACTTAAATACTTAAATACTTTCCCCGTAATCACAAAGGTATACATGCACCGTATATACAAAATCGTTCACAAGACCTACCACCGAACCCATATTGTTAGTTCGAATATAGTTTCTATTTTTTGAGTGACATTCGTATTGTAGCTACATTCGCTTGCGAAAACTGGTCTACAAATGTCATGTACAACGAAATGTTCGAAAACGTTATACCGTACCTTGTCGATAAAGGATGGAATTGCTGAAATTTCCAGGGGAATTCATTGTATTCCAAATGAAGGCGATCAGATACTGTATATCTTATAAATAGAATTTACTTTTTTGTTTACAATGCCTGGAAACGGCTTGATTGAATGTATGTATTGTGACATTAAGAAGAGAGGATGTATACAAATAAGAATCCAATTAAAATGTTTAGGTAAAATACATTTAACTTACACATTTTTTGGACAGTCACATGTTCCATCATGCTGCTGTAGTGCGAATTCGCAATTCTTGCACTGACAGGGGCAGTGACCGGAGCCATCTTGTTTTATGAATCCGTTGTTACCATTCGGGCAAAGGCAGTCATTCTAAAAAACAGCGGCAAATCTGAATACCCACATTTCTGTGATTTTTAAAAATGATAATATGTAATGATATTTCATATACATGTAATTTCAATTTCAAACATGTACATAAGCAACGAATTATGTATTTTTGCCAGCTAGAGCAGCTAACGACCACCCTTTTCAAAATATCCGTACCTCACAAGATCCAACAGCATTTGAGAATGTCTGCAATCCTCCAACGTACAGGTAACATATAATGTCGCCCTGCAACCACTCCAGCAGACACAAACCTTAAGCGAGATCACATCATGTCAAATTTGCTTTAATATCATCAAATTCTTAGAATATGGTCTTGAAACTTTAAAGTATGCATGTAGTCATCAATATCATTAAGATACAAATAGGACAAAACTCTTGGAAGTTTTCTTTAGCTTCATTACCTCTGAACGAACGCCATAAAAGCCCTACGTGGCTTGACGTGAAGTCTCCCGCAAGGCGAACGCCATCAAACCAAATGGGAGGGCTGTTGCGTTGTGCTGGGATATTGGGTGTATCAGCTGCGGTGAAACGAATTCGTTGACCAGGCTGTTCTCTGGCCACCATTCTTCCCCGGACACTCAGGGTGACCCCAAGGTCAAAAGTAAGGGCCACACCAGGCTCCACCGTAAGCGTGATCCCCGGGGGAACGATAATCGAAGAATTGACGTAGAACGGTTGGTCACTACGTCGTAACGTCAAATCCGCGCTCGGTGAGGTGTTAATGACGGTGTCAACGTGTGAAAAAGTTTGACAAATCGTGAAAATTAAAGTAAAAAATAGGAGTGAGATTATGCTCATTCCGATTGTTTCCATCCTAAATTTTGTAGTTAGCTTAGGGTATCTCCTGCAGCCTATATAAACACCGCCTATTTTTGTCTTTTTTACGTCAAGTAAAAGACGAAAAAACAAAAACAACTTCATCACACAAAGTCACAAACGATAACTTTACCCCTAATCATTCCAGAGACAGGTTTGGTTGATAACAAAACAAAGCATCACGCTTTCTTTCAGGACTCGTTGTTGGCTCCAAACTCTACATGTATATTTATGCTTGCCCTTCATTATTCTGATTTCATGTCGCAAGATTGATATGTACATTCTAATTTGCAACGTTAGAACACGATACGGGTATATTGATACAGACTGACGCCAACTTAAAGAGTTGTATCCCACAAATCAAACGCCATCAAACGAAATTGGAGGAGGGCTGTGACGGTGTGTTTGAATACTGGATGTATAATAGGTGAAGAAACGAATCCTTTGACCAGCTACAAATTCTAAGTGTATATTTTTGCCTTCCATTATATTGATTTCATGGTACAAAATTGATATGCGAACTATATAGAGAAATGCGTTTATCCAAATTAAAACTTTTAAGTGAAACTAGAATTTAAAAAAAAATTACTCTCTCGAATTAGTAAAAGCCCTGTAGTTTCCCATCGAACGCCCTACAGATAGAGTATTGTGAAAGTGTCTTCTAGTAGCATTTTATTTTTCCCGCTTGAAACGTGGTAAATATATTTTCTACATCCTTTTCTACGCACACCCACTTAGTAAACATTTATATCTATCATATACCAGTACCAAGTAAAACTTTCTTACACTCCAATGAATTTTGTTGACAACAGCACAAAATTAGGCATTCTAATATGCAACGTTAGAACACGATACGGGTATATTGATACAGACTGACGCCAATAAATAAAGGATAAAACCCTCACAAGTTTCCACTGGCTCAACTCCGAACAAAAGGTCTAAACGTGTTGCGTGACTTAATGCGTGAAAATTGAGACAAAATGCAATGGAATTTCTTCACATTATCAATCATTTTAGTTTTGCCACATGATCACTATTAATACTAAAGGAAATAACATGGTTTATTCAAGATAATCTTGATGTTTGAACTTAAGTCATTTTATTTCTTTTAATTTAATTTAATTATCGTCATGTGCTTTAGATTTGGATTTGTATTAGTTGAAGTGGGAGGTACAGATGCAGGAAATTATTTTTGATGAGGACAGAAAAATGGCAAATGTTTAATTCATATTTATAATGGGAGACGACGGCCATAGGGAAATAAAGAAGATGACCAAGCTGTATTTCACCCAGTGGAACTGTCTAGATAATCCGCGAAGATCAAGTGCAATGTTCACCTCTTCATTTAGCCACCAGGTACTCGTACGTAGCAAGGGGGCATTTGAGTTGTCTGTGACATTGAACAAAAGAATTATATAATAAGAAAAAATAAAAAAATAAGGAAAAACAAAGAAAAAATTTCTTATTTGATTTGATTCAATTTGTCTGTGGCATTGAACAAAAGAAATATATAATATGAAAAAATTATAGAAAAACAAAAAATCAATGTGTTTTCTCCAGTAGTAATTGCGATGACACATATTCAATAGAGGGTTTTGGGTGTGAATGGCGAAGTTAATATACAGATATACATGAGTGGTAACTGGATATCAGAGGAAATTTGTGAGATCGTTTGTTTTACTTTAGATTTATAAGATTGAAGTCAGCCGTTAAAGCTGAAATATGACAACAAATTAGAGTGGCATTTATCCACTGTATACATCAGAGACCGATCAAGTGGACGAATGGTCATCAAAGATATTACTTTTGACGTAAATCTTTAAAAAATTAATTCATCATGAACTAAATTCTGTCATGATCACATTGTCATTATATTGTTTCGCGGTTTTTAAAATCAGGTGAAAAGATATGGCATCAGTGCAACTCTCGACATCATGATTGACAGCTGTTTGCTGACTCCATAGACGTTTCTTTACTGTGTGCTTCTGTTTTCTTATCCATCAATACTCTATGAACAACAAAAGATGAAACCATATGATTTATTTTCAATGTGAGAATGCGTCTGGTTTACAGCAATCTCAATGTCCAAAGAAGTCAAATGAGGGAAATGAATCTCATTTCATAAAATAACAGACTTGAATCTCCTCTGTGTATCTGAAAAAGAATATGAGAGATTATAAAAACATGCATGTTAATTTGATATTAAAATGAATATTATGAAGACAAATACCCTTCCCTCTACTCCCCCCCCCCCCTCCGCACCCACCCACCCCCTCCCCACCCCCGACATCAAGTGCCTTTAGAGAGTTAATTCATTGGAAGTTCGCNTTTTTTTTTATCCAAACGTAATGTTTTGATATTTTTCTTTACTCATTTTTTAACCACAATTTCCGTGCATGGAAATTACTTTGACTTCAGAAATAAGCAAAAATAGTTCTTTGCCTTCGAACTCGTGGAAGTCTGATACGAATCCTGGGCCAACTGTCTCCTTCCTGAACCATCATGGCCACAACAGCCAGTAAGAGTCCTGTCAAAAGGAACTGCCTCATGGTGAACTGCATGGTAAACTGTGGAGAGAAAGGTGGAGTGAAAAATCTCGATAAAATTCAACAAAAAGTTTTTTACACCAAATTTTGAGCTTTGTTGTTTGTATTATCGAGTCGAAGTTATAGTGGACTGGGAGACTCCTGCGTTTCACTAGTAAAGGTAAAAACCAAGATTTAGAACTCGAAAACGGATTAACAGAACACATTTTTTCTTAATATCTTGGTCAGGAAATACACTGTACTTATGATACTTATAACACTTGACATTACAAACATTACATTTAAGCCGTACAAGGACATTCTTTACAATATAAAAAATATTGTCATAAAAAAGATAAAGCTAGCTTTGATATTAATAAATGCAATTCGAATCGGATATGTCACGGTCAAAACATTTTATCACCAATCGGGAAAACATTATTCTAGATCACATTATACCGGTAAAAGACGTACAGTGCATGCTATCACCATGTAAACGCGATGAGATGAAGTGTTTGGAATAACTTTCTGAGGATGATAGTTGACATTAAAGGAAAAACAGTCGACAACGTAATCAAAATTAAATCTAACGACAAAAACTCGACGCTAAGGCTTCAGAAACATTTCATCGGCGCTTCAGTCAGCTACTGAAAGTGAAGTCACGTGACATTTGTGACGACAACTGAGACGAATTTGTCTTAATCACTGACGGCCTAAACGTGTTACGTATTAATTTTAGAGTGCATACAAACCCATGTATATATGAACAACTACAAGTGTAAAGTTTTAAACGACCGATAAAAGCATCACGATACGAACACGAAGAAAATCTCTCACCTTCAAGGAACGTCCGGCGCTAGTATCTGCAGGTGGGAATCTCGTTGAACAATAGTGATGGACAACCAGCAAACCTATCTCTCTTATATAGCACTTGTGTCGTGACTGTTTGAACAGTTTCCGATTATACTATCTGATTCTATAAATCAAGGTGCATCACGATTTCTTTGTTGAGGCTCCGCGAAAATTCTAACTGCCCATGTTTCCTAGAAAAAGACTTAAATTAAAACAACAGCCAATAGGTCACTTGAGTGAAGATGTCATTAATTTATCAAAGATTCTGGTGGAACAGTACAGAAATAGCGAGTGTTATGTATGCAGAATATCTGATGAACAAATACTCTCCGTGGCTCTGGTAGAGGATGCATACTGGTGCATAATGTTTAGATAATGATTTATTTAATAGATAGATAATAATTTATTTAACCAATAAAATACAAATGTATAAAATTGGGAATTTTTTGCCCTGTGATAGCGCCATTGTTGAAGAAAACTATTTAAATGTACCGAAATGAAATTACGTATTGGTGTTAAGAAAAGTTACTGCTGAAGGATAAAAGCTAGATAAAAATCGCTTTCTTCCCTTAAAAACTAAAAGCCTTAATTTCCTGGGTAAAAATTTGAATAGGGTATGAGTTGGATGAGTAGTATTAGTCATGATGGAAGCTGTTTTACTTATACTATCGAGATAAATGGAATGAATGGGGGTAAGATCCATCCCAATTACTTTACCTGCCGTTTCAACAATCTTTTTCAGTTGGTTTTTATCCTCTATACAATTGCACGCCCTTATCAAACAGTTACTGCATAAGTTAAAAAACTTTCTAAAACACACCTATAAAAGTTCGTTGAAATATAGACACATTCCTGGTAAAAGTTTTCAATTTCCTTAAAAAGTTTTGCCTTTTTCAATACTTTCGTTGTGTTTTCACTCCAGGTAAGTGTATTGCTCAGTTGGACACCCAGTGATTTATATTCACAGACCTGTTTGACAGTTTTGCCGTTATTTTCTATGGGACTTTTAGTCAGATGTCTTCTATAGTCTACAGTCATTTCTTTTGTTTTGCTCACATTCGGTATCAAGTCATAGTCTGTAGCCTACACCAATTTACTGAGTTGTCACCGACTGCCTATACGAACTCTCAACATTGTTATGTGTCAGACCAAGAAGTTGTCTCTTTACAACTTCTTGATCAGACCGACTAATCGGCGAAATTCATTGTAACTTCATTAGAAATGCGTTTTCTTCCCCTGCCACACAATCGTGGGTAAATAATATGTAATTCATGCTGATATATAACGGCTTGCTAACTAGCCTACTTTATTGGAAGCACGAGAAAAAAAGTCTAATAAATCAAAGTTCCTACGAATCAACTGAAAGAAGTTGTGAACTTGTCAAGTTGTCAGTTAGAAAAACATAAATTCAACACCGTAAACAACCTCACATTTCAAATAGTCTGACATCTATTCCATCGTATTTCCGAGAAGTCGAGACAAGATGAAATGTGAGAGTTACCGTACATCTGCCGCACCTGCTTGATGTGAGTTAGGTTATGAAGTAAGGTTGATGTCTGACATGTTTACTGGTATGTTTTATTCTCAGGTAATAACTAGTTACCGCGGAATGCGTAGGTTGTCTTTTTTGTAACGTATGAAGGCCCTTAACTTTCACACAACATTACTAGTATAAGATCTGTGCAAATTGAATATAACAATGCAAATAGATGTAAATGAGTGTAACTGTAAATGATTCCCCCATTAATCTATAATCATAAACAGAAATGGCATAAAATGCCGTGAATGGAATCAAATCCTTCAGAATTCTTTATTTATTTATTTATTTATTTATTTTGCATTTTAGCGGTTCTAACCATAAAAAAGTATAAAGTTTGCAATCGTTCGTAACAATGGAATTTCTTTTGCACCCATTAGTATGTACAGTAACAAATAGGCCTTTATCCCGATATAGATTATACCGGTATTCATGGAATAAATATCATCATCGGTAACTTTTCACATCACTCTTGAAGGAATAAAAATTTCAAAGGACAGGTGTAGCGCCATACTTCGAGTAAAAAAGTAAAGGACACCGTGTCATAATACTTCAATATACAAAGTACAGCTAACACATTTTGTACATGAGCATTCATCCCAGACAAATCCATCGTTTGTTTTATTACGATGAGCGCGGAGTTTTATGAACAAAGACTTATCGAAGTCTCACATAGTACACACCCCTGACACCCGTGGTCTTGGTCACTCTCCTCTCAAATAATATGAGGGGGTATTTAGTAATACACAAGACTGTATTGATTTTTGTCCTTTCCCTCATAAAACTTCTCTCCCTCATTCACATTACATTGAGTTGCACTGAGGCTCCAAAAGGGGAGGGATGATATGTACAAGACAGTACACTGAAATACGGCTCACTTTCAATGATTTTTTTCTCACTTTCAGTGATTTCTCATGAAATCACGTACAACTTGGTTTTGCATATCTCAACTTCATCAAGGTGAATTTTAACTGAATGGCAGATCGGCTGGTTTTGGGAGGGGGCATAATGGGTATGCGTCTATGCCCCCCCCTCTCCCTCAAAAAAGAAAAGTATTCAAAGTGCAAAGAGACAAACACAAGCCATCACCCTTCTACCAGATATATATAAATCATTTTCTATAATTGTCTCACATCGGATACCCCGTGGTCTTGGTTAAACCCCTCACAAATGAGTTAAATTAAAATGTTATTTTTTCAGGAATGTAGGATTCCCAGTAATCTTCCATCTCATCACTCATCAATTCCTAAGACAGACTGGTCAGGCCGGACATTTATTTTTTATTTTTCAAACTGAACTTGTTTTAATTCCCATGATTTTATAAAGGTAATAAAGCGTTCATCGTTAGCTATCATTTCCTGTTTTTCCTTTGAAACCCTGAGGTCCTTTGCACATCTAACGGTAAAGTAAACAGGCCGATCCTCTTTAGCAGCCTCTCACATGCTATTACGCTGCAGGAGATTATATTATCTTCCACAATTTCTACACAAGTTCACCCCCTTTTGTTTAGTTCAGTTAATAAAAAGTTCCGTCACTTGGCCGCGTCGAACGCTGGGGCTCCCTATTAGTGACTATAAAGTTGTCGACAAACCAGAGTGGAGCGAACCACATAAATGTACCGCTTGCTGTGACTATTATTTTACGCTCCTGCTCAAGGGGACTGCACTCCTTTTTGTAACAGCATAAACCTACCCCCCCCCGCCCCCTACCCCCGCAGGATATCCCCGCCCACTAAATCCTCACATAGTTTGTATGACGGCTTGCTGTAAGAACTAAAATGAATTGGGGCTCGTTATGTGTGTCACACCGTGTGTGTGTGTGTGTGTGTGCGCGCGCGCGCGCGTGCTTCGGTGGCCCGTCATTGGGGACAGGGGTGACAATAAAGGTTTAATGGGGCTCGTGATGGGGGAGACGACAAAGATGACATGGGGATCGTGATGGGGGGGAGACAGACTAAGATGACATGGGGCTCGTGATGGGGGAGAGGGGAGTAGACAGCTATGATGCATTG
>NW_019775728.1:164749-213737 GCF_001039355.2 Lingula anatina | reverse complement strand
AAAGGTATAAATGCAATAAGATGCAAGCTAATAAATGAAATTTAAAATGAAAAATTGTGCTCTTTCGTTTGCATGAATGTCATGAATTTTACAAGATGAAAGATTACTACCATTCTTTTAATTCTTTTAAAAATCTGTAGACGAAAAACAAAACCCTGAATTTTGAATTATGAAAATAAAAATTCGATATATAATTTCATACTTATTTACTATATAGCCTTTGAATGATTTTAAAGTCAACTTCAAACTCAAGTATCCTGATAGCAGTATTTGTACATAGAAACATCCTTTATTTCAACAGAAGAAAGAAAATTACATAATTTTACATATAAGCAGTAACTAGTCAATCCCCAAGCATGATTAAGTTGCTAATTAAAAGCTTTTCAGTGTATGTAGTCTATGTTGGCAAATCTTTTTGTTTTCAACAGTGCAAATAAAAAGAATTTTATTTTTCTTCATCTAACTTGCTTATACAAGGCCATACGTTTTTAATTTGAGTACATGTTACAGCCGAAAAAATTAACTGGGCCAGTAACTGACTGTTTTAAAGAAATTGACAAGCCCGGGCCAGTTCGCTTTTTCACTGGCATTGGGCTAGTGGTTAATATCGCAGACTGTTATACCATGGTCCTTTTACAAATTATATATATATATATATATATATATATATATATATATATATATATATATATATATATATTAAATCTTTTTTCAACATGACATAGTAACATAGAATTTATGTTCACATTTGACGTATATAGGGACCGTGAGGTGACTGAGAATAATTCAAAATATCATGAAGGAAAAATAAATATTCAATGATACTTCAAACAGTCTTTGTTGGCAAGACTCATCCAGTTTCTTCCCTGAAATCTACAACTCAAGTTAGTTTTCTTTGTGGCATATTCTTCTGTCTCGCTTGTAACATGTCACTCAGAAAAGAGGGAAACCTGTATAATGGCATTATAAACTACTAGTATATACGTAGACATTTTGGTTTTATGCAATGAACTAAATTTAATCTGCCAATGTTCTCAAGTGATTTGAATGAAATAATGTCAACCACATACATTTAAATATACAATTTACACCTAAATTTAAAAAGAACACCACGAGATTTGCCAAAAAAATTGTATTTATAAAAGAAATTAGATATTAAAATTATTTAAATTTGTCCTGGTTCCCACTGTCGTCCTGACAAGACACAAAGAGGATGTCAGAGGGACCGATCGCTATACGGAATATATGCCTAAGATTTGTCGCAGTTTACTGAAAAAGCGCCATAGGATTTTCATTCAACTCTAGTGCTCTCAACGGTGTCTTAAGCGGAGGAAAGAAAACTTTTTTCTGACGTCTAAGCTAATGTTTTCGTGTTGTAGAATCCAGATATTGGGTATTTAAGATATTTTCACCAGTGTGTAGTGATAATTTACCGCATTAAAACAAATAACCACACACATAACTGATTATCGGCAAAAATAAATCAAAATATCGCACTAAAACTTCAATAAATCTGGCCTTGTCTTGTGATACACGGCATGCTCTAAATTTTCATTAGTTTTACTAGTATAGAGACTTAACGACAATCCTTGACCAATGTAAGTAAAAACGAGTCACTTGCGCACTTCGAGGGTTTCTGTTTCGTATGTCTGTTTCGTATGTTTCCGTCTCGCGCGGGAAACAAACAGTCAGACGACACTTACGCAATGCATGCGGGATAAGTAGCATTGATAAAATTCTCTGTCATACGTGAAAGCACGCTGTTGTCGTAAAGATGAGATTGTGAAGAGACATTACAGGTTTATTTTCCAAGTAATAATGTATTTTCTTCTTCTGTTGAAACAAAGTGATGTTTAATGTATAATGCTATTAGGATACTTATGTTTGAAGTCGACTTCTCATCCGCCGACCCCCCTTCAAATAATTCTGGATCCGGCCCTGGTTTAGCATTATATAAACCCAGATCTCTCTCTCTCTCTCTCTCTCTTTCTCTCCAGTCACACGCTGTAAATTTTTCTAAAAAATCTTGATTAACTATAACTGTATACCAACACTCCGCACCACATTGATTATATCTCCCATATAACAAATCCATTATGTTAGAGAATACGACCATAACTTCAATCTCAATCTGATAATTGTGTTAGAGAAGCCCTCAGTTAGGCGTAAACACAATAAGACGTTGATACGCGAAGATTGAGACAAAAATGCGATGGGATTTCTTCATATTTTCAATCATGTAAGTGTTGCCACATGATCGCTATGTATACTGAAGAAAATATCACGGTTTATTCAAGATAATCTAGTTCTTTGATTGCCATTTAATTTCTTTTGATATAATTTCATTATCGTCATGTGCTTCAGATTTGGGTTTGCATTAGTTGAAGTGGGAGGTACAGATGCAGGGAATTATTTTTAATGAGGACAGAAAGATGGCAAATCTTAAATTCATATTTATAATGGGAGACGACGGTCATAGGGAAATAAAGTAGATGAACGAGCTGTATTTCACCCAGTGGAACTTTCCGGATAATCCGAGAAGATCAAGTGCAATGTTAACCTCGTCACCTAGCCACCAGGTAATCGTACGTAGGAAGGGAGACTTATTTGATTTGAGTGGTTTGTGAAATTGAACAAAAGAAAAATATAATAAGAAAAAATAAAAATTAAGAAAAACAAAGAAAACATAGTGATATAAATTTCCCATAGTCATTGGGTAATTGCGAAGGCACAGATTCAATTGAAGATTTCAAGTACATATTGTATAAAACGCGGGGTTAGTACACATAGAAACAAGAGTGGTCACTGGATATCAGAGGAAATCAAAGAGATCATTTGTTTAAGCTCATATTTACAAGACTGAAGTCAGCTATTAAAACTGAAAGATGGCAAAAAATTAGAGAGACATTTATCAACCGAATACATCAGACACCGATCAGAAGGACGAATGGTCATCAAAGATATTACTTTATAAAATAAATCTTCACATTTTAATTTAGCGTTAACTAATTAATTCTGCACAGGATCACATCATCATTCTATTGTTTCACTTTTTAATTCAGGTGAAATGATATTGCATTAGTGCGACTCTTGACTTCATGATTGACACCTGTTTGCTGACTCCATACATGTCATTTTACTGCGTGTGCTTCTATTTTTTAAACCATCAATACTCTATGAACAACAAAAGATGAAATCATATGCTTTATTTTCAATGTCAGAATGCGTCTGGTTTACAGCAATCTCAATGTCCAAAGAAGTCAAATGAGGGAAATAAATCTCATTTCATAAAATAACAGACTTGAAACTCCTCTGTGTATCTGAAAAAGAACATGAGAGATTATAAAAACATGTATGTTAATTTGATATTAAAATGAATATTATGAAGACAAATACCCTTCCCTCTACTCCCCCCCTCCCCACCCACCCACCCCCTCCCTACCCCCGACATCAAGTGCCCTCAGAGAGTTAATTCATTGGAAGGTCGTNTCTCTCATCCTCTCCTCACCCTCTCCCTCCTTCTCTCTCTCTCTCTCTCTCTCTCTCTCTGTCTTGTGTACTTACGTCACCAGTGGCGACTCCGTAACAAGTAACCGGGTGTTTTTTGCAAAAGTTGACTACACGCCCCACGATTCTGGAAATAAAACATATATAGTTCTTCAATTTAGCTTGCTTTGACTTAATACGTGCACTAAATCACTTAAATCCTTTTCAAATTGGTATTTTTGTTTTTGTTACCAAACGTACTGTTTAGATATTTCTCTTTACTATCTTTTTAACAACAATGTCCATGCATGAAAATTACTTTGACATCAGAAATAAGCAAAAATAGTTCTTTGCCTTCGAACTCGTGGAAGTCTGATGCGAATCCTAGGCCAACTGTCTCCTTCCTGGACCATCATGGCTACAACTGCCAGTAGGAGTGCTATCAAAAGGTACAGCCTCATGGTGAACTGCAATGTGGAGAGAAAGTTGGAGTGAAAAATATTCGCTAAAATTCAACAAATAGGTGTTTAAACGAAATTTTGAGCTTTTTAGTTTATCGATTCATCGGGAAAACATTATTCTACTAGATCACATAATACAGGGGAGAGATGTACAGTACATACAATCACCATATAAACTTGATGACATGAAGTGTTTGGAATAAATGTCTTAGGATGAGTTGATAGTGAACATTAAAGGAAAGACAGTCGACATCGTAATCAAAATTAAATCTAATAACAAAAATCCGACGCTAAGGTTTCAGAAACATTTCATCAGCGCTTCATTCAGCTACTGAAAATGGAGTCACGTAACATTTGTAACAGCAACTGAGACGAATTTGTCTTAATCAATGACGGCTTAAACGTGTTACGTATTAATTTTAGAGTGCATACAAACCCATGTATATATGAACAACTACAAGTGCAAAGTTTTAAACGCCCGATAAAAATATCACGATACGAACACGAAGAAAATCTCTCACCTTCAACAAGGAACGTCCGGCGCTAGTATCTGCAGGTGGGAATGTCTATCGTTGAACAATAGTGATGGAAAACAAGTAAACCTATCTCTCTTATATAGCACTTGTGTTATAACTGTTTGAAAAGTTTCCGATTATACTATCTGATTCTATAAAACAAGGTGCATCACGATTTCTTTGTTGTGGCTCTACGAAAATTCTAACTGCCCACGGTTCTTAGAAAAAGATTAAAATTAAAACAACAGCCAAGAGGTCACTTGAGTGAAGATGTCATTTTTTTTTATTAAAGATTCTGGTCGAACAGTACAGAAATAGCGAGTGTAATATGTATGAATATCTAGTGTACAAACAGGGGCGGATCCAGAGCTATTTACTGACAGTCTTCCAAATTATCTTTGTTGGTTCATCCTCCAATTTTGACCGTCTTCCAACAGAAAAAAATTAGATACCCGTCAATGTAAACTTGAAAATCTGACCGTCTTCCGGAAGACCCAGAAGACGGCCTAAATCCGCCCCTGTACAAAGACTCTCCGTGACCCTGGTAGAGGATATAATGGTACATACTGTTATGTAATTGATGCTGATATATGAGGGCTTGCTAATTAGCCTACTTTATTCCCAGCACGAGAAAAAAAAACTAATAGATCAAAGCTCCAACGAATCAACTAAAAAATTGAAAATTGTCGAGTTGCCACTTAGAAAAACACAAATTCAACACCGTAAACAACCTCACATTTCAAATAGCCTGAAATCTGTTCCATCGTATTTCCCAGAAATCGAGACTAGTTGAAATGAGAGTAATCGTACATCTGCCGCACCTGCTTGATGTGAGTTAAGGTTTGAAGTGAGGTTGATGTCTGACTTTTTACTGGTATGATATTCTCAGTTTATAATTAGTTACCGTGGAATTCGTAGGTTGTCATTTTTGTCACGTATGAAGGCCCTCAACTTTTCATACAACATTACGAGTATAAGATCTGTGCGCATTGAATATAACAATACAAATAGATGTAAATGTGTGTAACTGTAAATGATTCTCCCATTAATAAATAATCATAAACAGACATGGCATAAAAATGCTGTGAAAGGAATCAAATCCTTCAGAATTCATTTTTGTTTGCATTTTAATGGTTTTAAAAAAGCACAAAGTTTGTAAGCGTTCGTAACAATAGAATTTATTTTGCACCCATTAGTATTTAACAAATAGGCCTTTATCCAGATATAGATTATACCGGTATTCATGGAATAAATATCATCACAGGTAACTTCTCACATCACCCTTTAAGGTAAAAAAAATGTGAAAGGTAAGGTGTACGTAGCACCGTCATTCGTGTTAAAAAGTAAATGGTAGCTTGTCATAATACTTTTATATACGGAGTACAGCTAACATATTTTGTACATGATCATTTATCCCAGACAAACTCATCGTTTGTTTATTACGGTGAGCAAGGAGTTCTATGAACTAAGTCTTATCGAAGTCTCACATAGTACACACCCCTAGCCTGACACCCGTGGTCTTGGTCACTCTCCTCTCAAATAATATAAGGGGGTATTTATTAATGCACAAGACTGCATTAATTTTTGTCCTTTCTCCTCATAAAACTTCTCTCCCTCATTCACATTACACTGAGTTGCACTGAGGCTCCAAAAGGGGAGGGATGATATGTACAAGACAGTACACTGAAATACGGCTCATTTTCAATGATTTTTTTCTCTCTTTCAATGATTTTTTTCTCTCTTTCAATGATTTTTCATGAAATCACGTACAACTTGGTTATGTAAATCTCAACTTCATCAAGGTGAACTTTAACTGAATGGCAGATCGGCTGGTTTTGGGAGGGGGACACAAGGGGTATACGTCTATGCCCCCCCTCATCCTCCTCCCCCTCCCCCCCCCCCCGCCCCACACACACACACAAAGAAAAGTATTCAAAGTGCAAGCAGACAAACGCAAACACCATCACCCTTCTACATGTACCTTATGTCTAATTCGTCAAGCAAAACGTAGATATATTTTCTTTTCTTTCGCACCACACCCCTCCTGAAACATTCTGGATAATTTTCTTTTATGATATTAATTATTTAATTCACTTGTACAAAAAGTCAGGCAATATATATATATATATATATATATATATATATATATATATATATATATATATATATATATATATATATATATATATATATATATATATATAATTGTCTCACATCGGATACGCCGTGGTCTTGGTTAAACCCCTCACAGATGAGTCAAATTCAAATGTTATTTTTCCAGGAATATATAATTCCCAGTAATCTTCCATCAGTCATAAAATTCTAGGACAGACAGGTCAGGTCGGACATCTATTTTTATTATTTTAACTGGACTTGTTTTAATCTCCATGATTTTATTACGGTAATAAAGCGTTCACTGTGAACTATAATTTCCTGTTTTTCCGTTGAATCCCTAAGGTCCTATGCACATCTAACGGTAAACTAAACTGGCCGGTCCTCTTAAGTAGGCTCTGACATGATATTACGCTGCAAAAGATTTTATTTTCTTCCACAATTTCTACACATGTTCACCCCCTTTTGTTTAGTTCAGTTAATCAGTTTTGCAGTTGGCCGCGTCGAACGTTGGGACTCCCTGTAAGACCCCATTCCCATAGATATTTAGATCGATCTATCCTCCTGGGAATTCTCACTATATTGGTGTTAGCTTAACCGGCTTTAATGTCTGTCCCGCCTACTAAAAGCTGTAATGGGTAATCAACTGTCGTGCGCTCGGCTGACAGCAATTTAGCGTGAACCCTCAGGGAGTTAGGTCGATCCATATGGATCGATCTAAATCTGTGGGAATGCAGTGACTATTAAGTTGTCGATAAATCAAAGTGGAACGAACGACATAAATGTACCGCTTGCTGTGACTAGGGTTTTATGCTCCTATATATGCGACTTAAGATGATATGGGCTCGTTATGGGGTGGGGTGGGGGGGGAAGTTGAGAGCTATGATGCATTGTGGCTCGTCATGGGGGGAGGGGGGGACATAAAGATTAATTGGGTCGAGATGACTACACAGTGGGGAAAAAGTGTTACGGTGGGCACACAGGTATGTAAAGACAACACTCGAATAAGAAACACTAATGCTCGATGTCTATTTCAATTTCATCAAGGTCAGAAGGTGAATGTTATAGGGATGAACATTGTTTATAAATATATAATTTTAATTTTTTACTTTCCTTTGAGTTTTTTATTTATTTTTGTAAGGTTGAAGACTTCTTTTAAAAAGGATACAATGACTTTTTTTTTCCAAATGCAACTCCAAATGCTTTCACAGTTAGTAAATTTTTCATGTTGCTGACAACAGAAATTCTGAAGAAAAAGTCGTGTCCCGATTTTCAAATGTATGCACTGAATAAACAAAATGGTATTTTATAGTATGTTTTTATATCATGAGCTTTCAAAGTGACAATGTAGCAAACTCAGGCCTACCCAACTACCAGACTCGGCACCGAATGATCCTGAATTCACCGGTAAATCAGACCACACTACCCGTTTTCAAAGTGTGTGTCAAATCGCATTACACAGTATCAGACGCGACACCGCTCTTGCCTAGTACACGATGTGATAGTGACGATTCTCAGCGGGGTTGAAAAGCATTGCATCACCACTCAAAATTTGTTCAGGGTATGATACTGTGTAATGCGATCTGACACACACCTTGAAAACGGGTAGTGTGGTCTGATCTACCGGTGAATTCAGGATCATTCGGTGCCGAGTCTGGTAGTTGGGTAGGCCTGAAACTGGTGATTCAAATTTGATGTTTAAAATTACATTTTTTAATTTCTTTTTACATATTTTTACTATGGTGATGTGCATTAAATCATTTGGATGAGGTAAACGGTATAAATGCAACTACATGTAGACGCAAGCTAATAAATGAAATCTAAAATAATAAATTATGCTCTTTCGCTTACATGATTGTTATGAATTTTACTGGGCAAAAGTTTACTATCATTCTTTTAAGACTTAAAAGTCTGTGGGCGAAACACAAAACCCTGAATTTTGATATATGAAAATGAAAAGTCGATATAGAATTTTAAATTATTTACTATATAGGCCTTAAGTGACTTTAAAGTCAACTTCAAACTCGAGTATCCTGATAGCAGTATTTGTACATAAACATCCCTCTGCTAATATTTTCAAATGGACACGTACTAGTACTAACAGCGCCGTTCGTACGTGTACTGAGAAAAAAGACATCTGTAGCGCACTTATCAGAGAAGAAAAAATATTCCCAAATACTATGCATTTTTCGTACATTTTGGGTCAGTTGCGAACAAGTATGGTGGAGAATTAAGCAAAACTGGCAACAAGATCTTAAAAAAGTATTAATCTTTTTTTCATGAATATTTTTCAGTATCATATGTGTTCATTTTCTGAGGTTTCCACTTTCCAATCTTAATTCTTATCTTTACTCTGAAAAAGCTGAATGCGTCGTATTTCAAACCGAATCAAGAAAATACACAATTAAGTTTAGCGTTAGAAAAACCCCGAACTCTCTCTCCATAAAATATTTCTTAAAAAATCTTGATTAACTGTATACAAGCACTCTGCATCACATTGCTTAATATCTCCCATATAACAAATCCGTTGTGTTAGAGAATATGACTGGAACTTCAATCTCAATCTGATAATTGTGTTAGAGAAGCCCCTCAGTGAGACGTAAACACAATTATACGATGATACGTGAAGATTGGGACAAAAATGCAATGAGATTTCTTCATATTATCAATCATGTAAGTTTTGCCACATGATAACTATGTATACTGAAGAAAATTTCACGGTTTATTCAAAATAATATGAATAGTGATGTTTGAATTTTAATTTAATTTAATTTAATTTAATTTAATTTAATTTAATTTAATTTAATTTAATTTAATTTAATTTAATTTAATTATCGTTATGTGCTTTAGATTTGGATTTGCCTTAGTTGAAGTAGAAGGTACAGATGCAGGGAATTATTTTTTAAATGAGGACAGAAAGATGGCAAATCTGAAGTTCATATTCATAATGGGAGACGACGGCCATAGGGAAAAAAGAAGATGAACTAGCTGTATTTCACCCAGTGAAACTGTCCGGATAATCTGCAACGAGGTCACCGTTAACCTCGGCACTTAGCCCTAGGCACTTGTTCATGTACGTACCAGGGGAGGCATATTTTATTCGATTTGAGTTGTATGTTACATTGAACAAAAGAAGTATATTATAAGGAAAAAAACAAAGAAAAAATCAATGGTGTGATATAAATTCCAAATAGTCATTGAGTAAAAGGCACAGATTCACTTGAAGGTTTCAAGTATAAATCGCGGAATTCATATAGATACAGGAGTGATAACTAGGTATCAGAGCAAATTTGTGATATCATTTTTTACCTTAAATTTAAAAAGATTGAAGTCGGATGTTAAAACTGAAATATGGCTAACATTAATTCATCGTGAACTATGTTCTGCCCATGATCGCATTGTCATTATATTGTTTCGCGGTTTTTAAATCGGGTGAAAAGATATGGCATTAGTGCAACTCTTTACTTCATGATTGACAGCTGTTGGCTGACTCCATAGATGTCATTTTACTGTGTGCTTCTGTTTTTTAAAAATCAATACCCTATGAACAACAATAGATGAAATCATATGATTTATTTCCAGTGTCAGAATGCGTCTGGTTTACAGCAATCTCAATGTCCAAAGACGTCAAATGACAGAAATAAATCTCATTTAATAAAATGACAGACTTGAATCTCCTTTCAGTATCTGAAAAAGAATATGAGAGATTATACAAATATTTTTGCTAATTTGATGTTTGGATGAATATTAAATACGCATTGATGAAGACATAAATCCACCCACCCTCCCCACCCCCAGTAATCAAGTGCACTCAGTCAACCCATTGCCTGTATAGGAAGGTCTCAAAAGGGGTATTNTTTACTATGGTGATGTGCATTAAATCATTTGGATGAGGTAAACGGTATAAATGCAACTACATGTAGACGCAAGCTAATAAATGAAATCTAAAATAATAAATTATGCTCTTTCGCTTACATGATTGTTATGAATTTTACTGGGCAAAAGTTTACTATCATTCTTTTAAGACTTAAAAGTCTGTGGGCGAAACACAAAACCCTGAATTTTGATATATGAAAATGAAAAGTCGATATAGAATTTTAAATTATTTACTATATAGGCCTTAAGTGACTTTAAAGTCAACTTCAAACTCGAGTATCCTGATAGCAGTATTTGTACATAAACATCCCTCTGCTAATATTTTCAAATGGACACGTACTAGTACTAACAGCGCCGTTCGTACGTGTACTGAGAAAAAAGACATCTGTAGCGCACTTATCAGAGAAGAAAAAATATTCCCAAATACTATGCATTTTTCGTACATTTTGGGTCAGTTGCGAACAAGTATGGTGGAGAATTAAGCAAAACTGGCAACAAGATCTTAAAAAAGTATTAATCTTTTTTTCATGAATATTTTTCAGTATCATATGTGTTCATTTTCTGAGGTTTCCACTTTCCAATCTTAATTCTTATCTTTACTCTGAAAAAGCTGAATGCGTCGTATTTCAAACCGAATCAAGAAAATACACAATTAAGTTTAGCGTTAGAAAAACCCCGAACTCTCTCTCCATAAAATATTTCTTAAAAAATCTTGATTAACTGTATACAAGCACTCTGCATCACATTGCTTAATATCTCCCATATAACAAATCCGTTGTGTTAGAGAATATGACTGGAACTTCAATCTCAATCTGATAATTGTGTTAGAGAAGCCCCTCAGTGAGACGTAAACACAATTATACGATGATACGTGAAGATTGGGACAAAAATGCAATGAGATTTCTTCATATTATCAATCATGTAAGTTTTGCCACATGATAACTATGTATACTGAAGAAAATTTCACGGTTTATTCAAAATAATATGAATAGTGATGTTTGAATTTTAATTTAATTTAATTTAATTTAATTTAATTTAATTTAATTTAATTTAATTTAATTTTCGTTATGTGCTTTAGATTTGGATTTGCCTTAGTTGAAGTAGAAGGTACAGATGCAGGGAATTATTTTTTAAATGAGGACAGAAAGATGGCAAATCTGAAGTTCATATTCATAATGGGAGACGACGGCCATAGGGAAAAAAGAAGATGAACTAGCTGTATTTCACCCAGTGAAACTGTCCGGATAATCTGCAACGAGGTCACCGTTAACCTCGGCACTTAGCCCTAGGCACTTGTTCATGTACGTACCAGGGGAGGCATATTTTATTCGATTTGAGTTGTATGTTACATTGAACAAAAGAAGTATATTATAAGGAAAAAAACAAAGAAAAAAATCAATGGTGTGATATAAATTCCAAATAGTCATTGAGTAAAAGGCACAGATTCACTTGAAGGTTTCAAGTATAAATCGCGGAATTCATATAGATACAGGAGTGATAACTAGGTATCAGAGCAAATTTGTGATATCATTTTTTACCTTAAATTTAAAAAGATTGAAGTCGGATGTTAAAACTGAAATATGGCTAACATTAATTCATCGTGAACTATGTTCTGCCCATGATCGCATTGTCATTATATTGTTTCGCGGTTTTTAAATCGGGTGAAAAGATATGGCATTAGTGCAACTCTTTACTTCATGATTGACAGCTGTTGGCTGACTCCATAGATGTCATTTTACTGTGTGCTTCTGTTTTTTAAAAATCAATACCCTATGAACAACAATAGATGAAATCATATGATTTATTTCCAGTGTCAGAATGCGTCTGGTTTACAGCAATCTCAATGTCCAAAGACGTCAAATGACAGAAATAAATCTCATTTAATAAAATGACAGACTTGAATCTCCTTTCAGTATCTGAAAAAGAATATGAGAGATTATACAAATATTTTTGCTAATTTGATGTTTGGATGAATATTAAATACGCATTGATGAAGACATAAATCCACCCACCCTCCCCACCCCCAGTAATCAAGTGCACTCAGTCAACCCATTGCCTGTATAGGAAGGTCTCAAAAGGGGTATTGTGGGAGAATGGTGAAATAGAGTATAACGTAACATGATTTTATGGACCCAGAGTATGTATTCTATTCAGTTTTGTGAAATGCGATGGCGATGGCTGCTGCCACCATTTTGTTTGGTAACCCCTCCCCTCCCCCTCCTCGCGAACATGTAACAGGTTTCCTATCACACATTTTTGGTTATTCAGCATTGTTATTCTTTCAATTTCATCACAGCGGATCTATCTATTATATATATCCTTAATTTAAGATAATCCATGAACTACATTTACAGATTCTTACTTATTAGTTATATAAATGCATATTTTAAGTGCATAGAATATATCTTCATAATATATTACCTTTTAAGGCTGATTGCTGAGCAGATCTTTAAGTTCAGCGAGTTCTTTCTCGTCCAGCTCATCGTCCAGCTGGTCATCATCCGAGGACTGACCCTGGGTCAGAGCTGGAATAGAAAGACTGTTTTAAATGGGGTTGTACAAAAATTCTGTAGTTCACATAACCATTTTTCTGTGCAAAGGTGCAAAGAAAACTTGATTAATTAAAGAAATGGGCTAGTAACTTGGACGATGGATATATTCTGTAACTAATATAGCCAACCCACGTGTGTGCGTGCGTCTGCACGTGCCTGCGTGTTTGTTTCTCTCTCTGTGTGTGTGTGTGTGTGTGTGTGTGTGTGTGTGTGTGCTTCAGAGAGAGAGAGAGAGAGAGAGAGAGAGAGAGAGAGAGGGAGGCTGACCTGTTATCATATTAAAATGTTCCTGGAGATTGTCCAGCTCTTTTTGGTCAACGAATCCGTCGTCTAAAATAAGAAAGAAGAAGGGAGCTATCACGTTTATATACCCATGACATCAACTTAGCCCTTCGTTTACCACTTTTAAGACATCTGGCGTAAAGATGAGTCACTTCACAGTTTTGAGAAAAATTTGCTTAATGGTGACACGTCACACTATTTTTCTCTGCCTTGTTCTACAGTAACCTCCAATATTGAAAGAAAAAAATTAAGTGATATACCTGGTACATATAGCTTAGTTATAAAATGCACATATTGTGTAGCACAAAATGTTTGCTTCACTGACGTTGTTTGCTTTACTCATGATATTGTGGAATAACTTCGTAAACTACAATGTACATTGTATGTACATCAACAGAAAAGGCGTCATTTTTCTTTTATTTTTGTCATTTGTAATATATTGTATGTTATAACGTACCGTTCGCGTCGAGCTCCTCAAACAGATCCTCATCTTCCATCTCATGCAGAGTCATCTTGCCGTCCCCGTCCTGATCATTCATCATAACCTGCAGTTTATTTTCCTGAAATTATATGATTTTTCTTGAAAATCATGGTATCTCGCTTCTGATTACCGTCCTTTCATTTTCCTATTCTTTCCATCCGTCTCACAGCTCCCACTTTTCTCTCCTTTATTGTTTACTTTATCTCTCTCTCTCTCTCTCTCTTGTGTACTTACGTCACCAACGGCGACTACTGCCGCTTTCCCCACTTTGTAACAAGTGATTGGGTGGGACTTGCAAAAGTTGACTACACGCCCCAGGACTCTGGAAATAAAACGTACATGTAGTTTAATTTATTTTGACTTAATACGTGCACTAAATCACTTAAACTCTCTTCAAGATGGTATTTTTGCTTTTGTTTCCAAATGTGTTGTTTTGATATTTTTCTTTACTCTTTTTTTTAACCACAATTTCCATGCATGGAAATTACTTTGAATTCAGAAATAAGCAAAAATAGTTCCTTGCCTTCTTACGCGAATACGAATTCGTGGAAGCCTGATGCGAATCCTGGGCCAACTGTCTCCCTCCTGGACCATCATGGCTACAACGGCCAGTAAGAGTCCTATCAAAAGGTACAGCCTCATGGTGAACTGCAATGTGGAGCTTTTTAGTTTATCGATTCATCGGAAAACATTATTCTAGATCACATTATGAGAGACGTACAGTACATCCAATCACCACATAAACTCACTGACATGAAGTGTTTTGAATAAATATCTAAGAATAAGTTGATAGTGAACATTAAAGGAAAAAAAACAGTCGACAACGTAATCAAAATTAAATCTAACGACAAAAATTCGACGCTAAGATTTCAGAAACCTTTCATTAGCGCTTCATCCAGCTACTGATAGTGGAGTCACGTAACATTGGTGGCAACAACTGAGACAAATTTGTCTCAATCACCGACGGCATAAACGTGTTACGTATTAATTTTAGAGTGCATACAAACCCATGTATACATGAACAACTACAAGTGTAAAGTTTTAAACGCCCGATAAAAGTATCACGATACGAACACGAAAAAAAATCTCTCACCTTCAACAAGGAACGTCCGGCGCTAGTATCTGCAGGTGGGAATGTCTATCGTTGAACAATAGAGATGGAAAACAAGTAAACCTATCTCTCTTATATAGCACTTATGTCGTGACTGTTTGAAAAAGTTTCTATAAAACAAGGTGCATCTCGATTTCTTTGATGTGGCTCCGTGAAAATTCTAACTGCCCACGGTTCTCAGAAAAATATTTTAATCTTTAAAAAAAATTAATAAAACGAGGCAAGATGTCACTTGAGTGAAGGTGTCATTTTTTTTTATTAAAGATTCTGGTCGAACAGTACAGAAATAGCGAGTGTAATATCAGTGAATATGTAGTGAACAAATAATCTCCGTAGCCCTGGTAGAGCATGCCTACTAGTACACACTGTATGTAATTCATGCTGATATATAGGGGCTCGCTATTTAGCCTTCTTTATCCCCAGCACGACAAAAAAATACTACGAATCAACTAAAAGAATTTGAGAACTTGTCAAGTTATCACTTAGAAAAAACATAAATTCAACACCGTAAACAACCTCACATTTCAAATAGCCTGAAATCTGTTCCATCGTATTTCCCAGAAATCGAGACTAGTTGAAATGAGAGTAACCGTATACATCTGCCGCACCTGTGAGTTAGGTTATGAAGTCAGGTTGATGTCTGACATGTTTACTGGTATGCTATTCTCAGGTAATAACTAGTTACCGCGAAATGCGTAGGTTGTCTTTTTTTGTCACGTATGAAGGCCCTTAACTTTTCATACAACGTTACTATACATGTAGTAGTATATGTATAAGATATGTGCGCATTGAATATAACAATACAAATAGATGTAAATGACATAATACATACATGTACATGTAGAACACTGCCCCGTACACAGGCCAGTAGTTAGCAATTGCATGAGGGGGGTTCTTTTTCTGAAAATGTGGACCTTTTGCCATGAAACCTTAGTTTACCATTAATAAATTATTAATATATGTTTTACAATTATTTATTTCTTAATAAAACTAGAAAAGCACTCCCAGAGCGCAGACCTCCGCCAAGGCAGCAATTTTTTATTATTATTGATTATTGATTGATTATTGATCCGGATCACCACCAAAATCTTATCACTTCTAAGTTAACCAATTTTTGACCTACCCTGAAAATTTCATCAAAATCGGTCCCTAACTTTTTGAGTTATGTTGATGATTTATTTTTGATTATTGATTAATTATTGATCCGGATCACTACCAAAAAAAATCATCTCTTCCTTGGCCCACTTCTGAAAGTTCCTGAAAATTTTATCTAAATTGGTCCTTAACTTTTTGAGTTATGTTGATGACAGTCAGACAAACAGACAAACAGGTGTGAAAACATAACCTCCTTGGCGGAGGTAACAACCAAAACATTACTTGTTTGATGTGGAACAATGGTGGTGTTGGAAAAAACTTACAAAAAAAGTCTATTTCATTAAACAGGCTGGTAGAAAATCCTGCACAGGACACTTTATCAGAAGTCATCATCAAACCAGAGGCCTTATGCATAAAGGCTTAAGCGATGGTGAGATAAAATCTCAATCTACCTGCCGTCAAAAGAGCCGCCAGGTGCTAAATAATGCCTTCAGGTGAGGCATACAGGTCTCTGAGGCGCAATAGGTTAACGCGTTCGGCTGTTAACCGAAAGGTTGGTGGTTCAAGCCCACCCAGGGACGGTCACGTTTGAGTTATTTTGATGGATAAAATGATTAATTAAATTCCCGTCTGACCCAAGGCAAAATACGACGATACATCTCCATCTCGTTACTCACAAAAGTCAACATTTTTTACCCTCTACCAGTGTCACAAATGCATTTCACGGCAGACTGGACATTCACAACAATGTAACCGAGTAATTCACGGCACGATTCTCTGCCGGCGCTGGAGAAAAGTGCACATAAATCAATGTGAGGTCCTGCTAGAGGGAAAACTTGTCTCTATTCTGTAGAGGACAATGACACGGGTATGTTCAAACTTTTCAGTACACTTTCGATTGACTTTGGCAGCCGTGCACGCTACCGACCCGTGAGAAAACCGCCCACCCTCCGCACCTATGAGTTTCCTCTTATAGTGATCAAACGCAATTTTTGAAAATCATTTCTGCCAAAATAATTATAGTCACATTCTTGAATTCGAACCGGCCTCACAAATGAGTCAAATTCAAATGCTATTTTTCCAGGAATATAGCATTCCCAGTAATCTTTCATCTTATCACTCATTTCCTAGGACAGACAGATCAAGCCTGACATCTATTTTTAATTTTTAAACTGAACTTGTTTTTAAATCCCATGGTTTTATCGCGATTATACAGGATTCATCCTCAACTATCATTTCCTGTTGATTTAGTTGTCGATAAACCAGAGTGGAACGAACCACATAAATGTACCGCTTGCTGTGACTAGTATTTTACGCTCCTGCTCAAGGGGACTGCACTCCTTTTTTCTGTAATAGCATAACCACCACCACCCTCCTCGATATCCCCGTACATTGAATCTTCACACTGCTTGTATAACGGCTTGCTTTTTAAGATGTGTGTGTGTGTTAGCAGGCCCGTAGCCAGGGGGGGTTCGGGGGGGTTCGAAAGAACCGCCCCTTTTGCTGGGAAAAGGTCCACTCTGGGTAAAATTTGATCTAGGTACATGAAGTTTCAATGGGAAAAGGTCCACTTTTTCAAAAAAAGAACCCCCCTTTTGAAATTGCTGGCTACGGGCCTGGTTAGTGTGTGTGTGTGTGTGTGTGTGTGTGTGCGTACGTGCGTGTTTGAAAGGGGGGCTCGTCATGGGATGAGAGGGGAGACAAAAAAGGTTAATTGGGCCCGGAATGGAGGAGACAACAAAGATGGCATGGGGCTCGTGATGGGGGGAGACGACTAAGATGAAATGGGGCTCGCAATGGGGGTCGGGTGGGGGGGGAGTAGACTGCTTTGTTGCATTGTGGCTCGTCATGGGGGGAGGGGGGCTGTGATGGGGAAAGTCGACTACACAGAAGGAAAAAAACCTTACGGTGTGCACACAGGTGTGTAATGACAACATTCGTAATAAGAAACACGGATACTCGCATGCCTATTTCAATTTCAGCAAGGTGAATGTTACAGGGATTAACATTGTTTATAAATCATGATCGGTGACATGTGTACGGTGTAGATACTTGTAAGATCGCTCTGCTGTTTCTGTGAATATAAACTTGCTTTGGACATTGATTACAGTGATAAAGACACTGGGGTCACAACAAAGATACTCTGTATGAGGTAACATACTTCATTCATGATAACACTTGATATAACGTGTATATTTTAAATTATTCACTTGGATTCTATGTCCACATATGAGAAAAGATTGCCAAGATTGAGAAGTCCTTATCTTTACGTAATCGGCAACAATAGTCCATTTGTATCCAGAACAAAAGTAACAATGGCGTCTAATTACCCCAGTCCGAGCGAACAAAGCCCTAAATAAGTTGGCACAGGTAAAAATCAACTCGACCCCAGCGTGTTTACGACGCAGCAATGCAAGTGGAAAAGACCAGAAAAGAAAAATAAGAAACAAGATCAAACAGCATGGACTTAACAGAAAGCATTACTGTTGACGAACTACGATCCATTCAAGCCACTCTGTCAGAGATAAAAAGTGAAACGATAAGAAAATCCGACGTAAAGGAAACCATTATTCAAATGAAACATGAAATAAAGCAGGCGCTGAAGGAGGATTTTAAGCAAGAAATGCAACAATAATTGACGGATAGACTCAGCCTCCTGAACGAGAAAATAGATTCCCTGTATCTGGAAAACGCACCCCTGCTTGTGAAACTCTCCAACCAATTCAGTGACACAGGAAGACTTTGGACAAATTAAAAGAAATCAGTCATTTGGCGAAAATAGCTGTGCAAATGGCAAACCACAACCAGCAGTACTCGCAGAAAAACAACATTAAGGTTTTAAACTGGCCGGAAAAACCAAAAGAAAATCTAAAGAGGGACCTCTGCCGCGTCTCGAAGGAAAAGGTAAATGTGGACATCAGCCCCACCTCAATTCTGGGAATCCACAGAATACCAGGTTACATCGGTGGCGCAAGACCCGTCATAGCCAAATTCGTGAACACCGAGGAAAAACAGTTATCAAGCATAGACAAGTGCTTAAAGGTAACTTTATAATGTACGATCACACTACTTAGGAAAATGCAAGAAAAAACAATGTACGGTAATAGTATACGTCCCACTTTTGGTATTTAAGAGGGCGAAAGGTAGGCCTACCATTTGGTACGGTTTAGAACTATGATTCAGCTAGTCAGAATTCTAATTTCAAGAGGGGATCACTTGTGTAAATTATTTTATTTATTTATTTATTTATTTTTTTTTGTGTGTGTGTGAGAAATTGAAGGGGGGATCAAGACGAAAAATGCATGGTCTGTGAGATTAAATCGTTTATTGTTTTCTTCTCTGATAAGTGTGATACTTTTTTCTCAGTACACGTACAAATGGCGCTGTTAGAACTAAAAATATCGTGTACATTTGTAAATATTCTTCATTGCATCTCTTTCACAACACCGTCTTATCACCTGGTTAGAAAACGTAAACAAGTTTACACAATACTCAATATAGTTATAGAAGAAAATTCAACCATTACAATAAATTGAGGCGTCCACGACTATTTCCCCATCATTGTATGTTTGAATTTTATTCAAATTTACCTTACTTAGCCTTACAACTGGTTATAAAGAATCTTCCAAATACTTGCAACCCCTTGGATTTATTATACTCACAATGGTGACCCGCAACTTAACGTTATAACTTAAGTTATTTATTAAGAAAAAATGTTGCATCGAAGATGCAGCCTGCTTATAATAATGATTTCAGGTGATCATACCATAAGTAGTACTGAATGGATGCATATTTGATATTATATAATGCATATTTGATATCATGGTCTCCTCACCGTACACCACTGGATTGTAAAACATTTGAGGTTACCATTAGATATTATTACTTTTTGGCTGAAACTTACAGAACTGATGAATATTCATAATACACAGGCCAAGTTAAAAAATCAGCATGATAGGGCCATTTTCATAAAGGCTATGCTGTTTTTTTTTTTTTTTTTTCACTTTTCTCAGCATATATGCAACAATGATAACACATTTCAAGGAAAATCGATTGGCTAATTGTCTTGAAATTCACAGGGGTGATCAGTCTTACTATTATACAGATTAAGTTCGAAAATAAGCTTGATCGGTTAAGTTTTGGTGAAGTTATGCCTTTTTATGTGTAAAAGTGTTTTTTCCTCAGATTTAATTTTAAGAATCCATATTTGTGCACGGGTTTTATATAACTCTTATATTATTAACTCTGAACTGACAGGAGCGTAGACAGAAGCAATCTTTTGGCCTGGAATATTCAGCTCTGAATCAAATCCGATCTACTTTAATTACGTACAGAGATGCAGCGCTTGATAATTTTTTTCTCAGATTAAGTTTTATTACCAGTGTCAAAACTAACTAGAACCTCAAAATAATTTATTCAGTAGATTTAAGCTTTGTCTGAAGCATTTTTTAAACAAAGTTAATTCACAAGAAACGGAGGCAAAGCGCATGGAAGCATCTGAAGGAATGTATCTGGGATTTCATAATACACTTGTACCTGCTTCGTTTTCAAACTAGTGTTTTAATCATGGTAGGTGCTATAGTTGTAGTGATTATTTTGTAAATTGGGATATTTTCGGAAATTAAACACATATCAAGAATTTGAGACACATTTCTGTTTATGTTTAAGGGTGTTTTCGGATCATGTTGTCTGCACATGTGCATTTCATGTGCATTTCCCGCAGAGTTTTAGTTTTTAGCGTATAAAGTACAGGCTCAGGAAAGCGTTATATCTCTTCACGTAACAATTTTTTAATAAAATGAGGATATGAAATGAAAAGCTGGTGAGTTAGGAAGATATTCTTGCCACCCCCTCCCCCGTCTGCAGCCTTAAGGTTGATCTAAGAGCAGAAATATTTACTGTGGCGAATCTAATAAAAATTGAAACGTATAAAGCACCTCAACAATAACAACACACATATAATAAATCCATACGATTCCATATGAATGTTTGAAAACCACGTAAACCACAAAAAGGGGCTGTGTCTAGCAGAAACAACAGCGATTTTCGATCTCTTAATATGAAACAATCCCAAGGACACCGAAGTTTGACTGGAAAATAAACCACAGGCGTACTTTTTTCTTTGGGAACAAGTCTTTGGAAATTGTGTTTAAAGCAGCAGACGTTGCTGATTTTTATTCTTTTTTCACTTTCTAACGTATTTGGGCCTGAAAAATTTATGAGTGGGAAGTGGGTATTTTGGCTGTCTAATTGTTACAGTCGTATTTGACATAGGCATAGGTACATGTATGTACATGTATTGTCTCTCTTCTTGAGTAGCCCATTGCACATGATCTACAGAAAAAAACAGTAACATGTATTTATATATATCAAACGAGCATATACCACTGTATCCATTTTGGTGAACTTGCATTTCTTATTTATTTACCTATCTATTTATATACCCCATCATTGACCATTTATTTATCGTGAGATAATTTACAGCAATTGCTTCAAGTAACCTCTTATAACGTATTCGCACTGTATTTGAAGCGTATTTACACTGTATTTGCTCCCCAATACACGGCAGGGTTGTCGCCCCTATCCCAGTGCACAGTGCATGCACGTTGGGTTATAACGTAGCCAGACAAGACAAAGCTAAGCGGGCAGGTGAGCTTCTCGTAACATTTCTTCTGTATGAAAATCCGGGCCATCATTTGAAGTGCCTTTTTATGTAAAGTTTCGCCTCGGATATTTTTTCCTCTCATTGGGCCCTTTTCGTTGTAATTCCTTAGGGATTGTCCTTTTTTTTTTGATATAATATAACTGTCAAAATTTGATATAACCCCAAACATTAATATTGAAATACCTAGAATGTATTAAAAATTGCTCCGAACACGCATCAAGCGGAAAGCAGCTGTTCGCGACCTGTGCAGTGTTAATGAATCAGTGGCGTTGTCCGCTTTACACGTCCTGCTTCAGAAAGTTGATATTAACAAAATGCACCTCCATGCACCTATAAATAGTACGCTGTGTTAGCCGAGAGGTTGCTCGATTATAGAAGTTCCTTTTGGTGTAGAATATCCTAAACCCGAGCTCGTACAGTCTGTTGATAATATCGACATCTGCCTGTTTTTTAGGGATGCCATGGAACTCTGAAGCAAATTGTTTGACTTGGGATAACACACCCTCGCGGTACATTGCCTGTAAACTTGGCCATTCGCTCCATTCAACGTCCATTTTCAGGTAGTCCAGTGTCACCTTAAATACATGTATAATTAATTAATGCCAGCTGAAATAAATAAATAAATAAACTAGAAAAGCACTCTGAGAGCGCAGACCTCCGCCAAGGCAGCAAAGTCTCCATCCAATGCCATTTCACCCCTAAATTTTCGATATTTTTTATTATTGATTGATTATTGATCCGAATCACCACCAAAAACTAATCACCTGTTCCTTGGCCCACTTCTGAAAGTTCCTGAAAATTTCATCAAAATCGGTCTATAACTTTTTGAGTTATGTTGATGACAGACAGACAGACAGACATTCAGACGGACAAGCAAACAAACAAACAGGGGTGAAAACATAACCTCCTTGCCGGAGGTAATAAATAACTTACCGGCTTGCAATTTAGACAGATACACATGCAGACGGAGAGAGCAACAATTTGTTTACATGAACACAAACTCCCACCTACTCCCACCCCACCAACCCCTTTAGCTTCGATATTAACGCTCTCCCTCCCCTCCATAAAACAGTATAAAAAAACCAAACCTTAACAAACCCAAGAATTTACCAATACCTACTAATCATAAATGGAATTGCATTCTTTTAATTTTTTCAATGTTTTTTAATATTGACGATCAAAGTCAGCCAAGCCAAACGTTTTCCTGCTTTGCTCTTTCTCCCTCTCTCTCTCTCGTTTATCTAAACCCTAGCTCTGCCGATCTGATGTGTCTGGTGAGACATAAACATTTACCAATATACTAGCTCACTTCTGATCACAAGTGGAACTGTATTCTTTTCATGCTTGCTTTCTCTCTCCTTCATCTAAACCCTAGATTTGCCGGTTTGGTGTGTTAGGTGAGATACATTGTACCAACTGGATATACCATAAAATGAAACACATATTTCATTCTTGAACGTTAAAAGGACATAATATATTGATGTATAAATCATAATGACCACTAAACTTGAAAATGAGAACAAAACTAAGTTTTATGCCGCGGTTCTGACTAACCCACAACTCCATGGTAACATTATTTTTAGAGCAAATCATTTTCTGCTGCAAATCCAAAATGTCCAACTGATGATATTGAATAATAAGGTTACATTGCACGTTTGAAAAAAAATGTCACTGGCATATGAACACACTTGGTTCGTTCTAGATAATGTATGAATTATTTCTACAAGTACGTGACTTACGTTAACATTAAGTAAATACCATTACTCAACATCATTCAAAGTTTATCATTAAAATGATTCACTTTTTATCAGAGGAACCTTCGATAAATGCAGCTGTCATCGACCAAATTTCGAACATCATACTTGAGTTTGTCCTATTATTTTATTTCCCACATGTACATGTACATGTATGTCATATATCATTTAAGTTGGTTTAGAACAAGGAGACGTGAAATGCCTGGGACATTTCAACCAATGCATGACTTACGTTTTCGTGTCCTAGAAGTCGCTTAATTGATCCCAGTGTGTAAAGTTGCCACTTCTTACCATTGGTTTCGTTGCGTCCAGATATACCCAGATTGTGGAAATATATGTTTGGGGAACGCTTAAAGTCCTTTTTTCCTATACTGGAAACAAGTTAAGAGAGAAAATTGTGATAATTTTCCTCGCGTCATGTTCAATGAGGCTTGTTAAACAATTAATCATCTATCCTATACTGAGAAAAATTTAAATGGGGGCATTCATGTGCCAATGAGACAATGATATGAAGGGATGGTTAAGTACCGTCCGAAAATACGAATGAACAAGCCATGAGTCAAAAAGCAAACATTCACTGCTCGCATGTGCGGCAAGTCTCACTTGTTTTTTGTTATCATTTTTTATTGGGGCGGGGGGGAGGGGGGCTTACATTCCTCAGAAGCGAAGGAATAGAATATGCCTATTTTACGCACTCCGATAAATTCGTCGCTGCTTATAAACGATAGGTGCCAGTATTTTGCTTATTTCGCGGGGGAAGTACTTACCTTGGATCAAAACAGTGCACTGTACAATTTCTGGTCTTGTCCATATAGTCGTCAAAAGACCAGTTAGTACTGATGCTGGATACGAAATAAAAAATATTTACATCTGCGTTAATATCATTTTTGTACCGTATTCCACTTACTTTAAGACCACATTCCCACAGTTTTTAGATCGATCTATCCCTGTGGGGAGTCTCACTAGATTACAGTCAACTTAGCCGGCTTAAGCGTCTGTCCCGCCTACTAAAAGCTGTAAGGGGGTAATTAACTACCGTGCGCGCTCGGCTGACATCAATTTAGCGTGAACCCCCAGGGAGTTAGGTCGATCTAGATGAATCGATCTAAATCTATGGGAATGCACTCTAAGTCATTGTTCACATCAAACGCTATATTCAACGGGTGCCTTACCTTCCGAACATAAAATACTGACGAGGGTCGAGTAACAAGCACTGATATGGGGGGGGGGGAGGTGTCTGTGTTGTTCGAGTGAAAAAAAAGGCTCGGGATAGAGCCCAAGGGATTAACACCAATATTATATTATTCCTACGTTGTTTCCTTGCAAGCTAACCAACACACATGTGAGACGAAATTGCGATATTATTTTTTATCATATCTATAGCCTACTAAACATTGGTATTCTACATTGACAAGACTTCACAGCTGGCGGACATAAATTACTGATATGGTTGTAGCAGTAATATAAGTCCTACTCAGGTAGACATGAAAGAATTCCACAAGCAGACAGAATTTGCAAAAAGTGTTATTCTAGGGCAATAGAAGATGGAATCCATTTCCTAGTGCCGTGTCCTCTTATACAGATCACCGCTATGATCATTATTCAGTGTATAAAAACATAGAAACTTTGAGACTCTTACCAGAATGGGTTAATTTATAACACTAATGACTGGTAAGAACAATGAACAATATGATTGCTCTTGATAAATATTTATGTTTAGCCTTCCAAAAAAGGGACTGTGCTACACCCATTATCAGCAAGTGTACTGACAGTTGAGTAGTAAGAGCCACTTGGGCTCTGCCAAATATGTTTTGCATTTTTCTCACAAGTAGTCATATTATATCACTATTTAATATAGTATATATTTATTTATAATTACATCCTTGTTGTACATTTTCATCTGCCCATGTAGATACATACGATACAATGAATGAAGTCACATATCTTCTTACCCAAAGGAGTAGACTAAACATTTCCCCGGTTTCATATTGTATGGCGGGTCAAGGCACATCTCCCAGCCGCCGTCTCCTGTTTCCCCGGTTCCTGCTCTAATCCGATGTCGGCAGTCGAACTGTAAGTTTTGAAGATATCTGGAAATTGAAAAAGGAACCAAATTATTGTTTTTATTGAGGGGGCAAATGGGATCATTTTAGTTCAGATAGACCAAAGAGCAGAATGACAAATTTCAAATAAGCAGCGGATTTTTTTTCTTAAATAATGTTAATAATTTATTAACTGTACATTACACAGCGCTGAGACTCGTGTAAAGTTTGGTTTTAAATGTTTTATTATATTTCATTAAATTTTACAATATTATCATAACCATGATCAGATTGTAATTGAATGCACGTATGTAAGCAGTTAAATACAAACAACGTGCGATAAACCTTTATACAGTATAGTAAAATATCAATTTCCTGGAAACTTTAGCAATATTCATATTCATCAAGGTACCTGTATAACCTATCCAAACCCGTAAAAAAACAAAGATCCATTTCACTGTTTTTGAGTTTTATATTTTTTCCAAACCTATTCCTTAACGTAAGTCCAACGCACGTTGCCTGTCTTTAAGCTTTATTTTGTTTCATGAAAATGTTTCATTATGTGTACCTGAAATAGTCCAGCTCAATCTTATCAGATATTGCCCCATCCGCCGACAGTCTCGGAGCGGCTTCTCTTGAATAGTCAATGTCGTCTGCTAGATTGTAGAACGTTTTCAGTGGAGTAGGTTTTATGGTTGATGCTTTTTTAAGGTGGAGTTTCTCTCTCGCCTTGAAAAAAGACGAAAGTTAGGTCCTCCATCCCGCGTGAATCGAAATTATAATTTTAATTGTAAGTACAAATGCATCAGATGTAAGTTTTCCACCTTTAAATTTTATTACAGCAGAATTAATCTTAAATACTTACAAGGTGAGAGATAAAATGCATTATGCAAGCATAGGTATTTAATACTGGTATAACATTGAACTTTTCAAAACATAACAGATATATAAAAAATAATAATACAACGTATTTCATGAAGTGCTTATTTCACACTCGAGAGCTTTCCATTATTTAACGTGCGAAAAATGATAAAAGTTTAAATATCGGAAGCGAAGAGCACAGAAGTGAAATAGGTATTTTTCGCATGAAAACACAATGTCAACCATTTATCATGGTAGCATAACTTAACAATTTTAAATACCTTGTTACTGACTGTTTGAACAGGTTTTTCTTAGAGAGAGAGAGAGAGAGAGAGAGAGAGAGTGGGGGGGAGGGCTACCTGAAAAGATGCTTACCAATTTCCCATTGAACCAATTGTTATTGGCGGCGCCATTTCTCAATATAGATCTAAGGATGCCCATTTCTTTCTCTAAATTATAAATGTTAGACAGATAATCTTAAACATTTGATAATAGAGAATTACTCTAAGGTTTTATATCCATCAATCTTAATGTTTACTTGAGCAAAAACTATAGGACTGCCAAAATGTTTAAATTATGTAATAACCGGCCAGTGGTTATACACTTGTTCTTAGAGTTACTTTTTCACCAATAAGTCAACTGAGACAGGCAGGTATAGTTTTCTGCTACATGATTTATTCAACCGACTGAAGACTCAGGTCTCTTCTACCCTCTCTCTCTCTGTCGTATCTTTAACTCTCTCCCTGTCACTGCTTTTATACATGAACTTCATTTACATTTTAAATTAACTTCTATGATTGACCTGCGACATGCCATGCCTTAAGACCTTAAAATTTAATTGTGGGTACAATTTGCATTAACGAATATGAAAATGACATATATGGAAATTAGCTCTCAATACTATTAATAGTTCACCGCATGCAAACTGTCATGTCTATATACATTTGAATAATTAAAACTTAAACAAATATGCATACCTCAGTATGCAAATTTGGAAGACTATCAGTACTAATTAACGGTTCACTACAATTAGAAACCTGTTTAAAAGACACACCTTCACGCATCCAGAGGACGGAAAGTCCCACCAGCAAAACGACTACGAAAAACGCCAAGAGTTTCCATATCCCCTGCCTGGACATACCAGTAGCTGTTAATGGTAATATAGAAACGAAAATAAGTATTTGCATAGAGAAAATTGTTACTATTACATGCAACATGTCAATAATCAATGGCGGATTTCCACACAGGCATCACCCCCTTTGAAGCTTTGGTGGCTCTGCCTTTATTAAACCCCCCCCCCCCCCCCCGCAAAAAATGGAGCATTTGAGACAACTTATAACAAAAAGATTGTCCATACTTGTTTTCTACCGATATATATATATTGCCTTTATTTATATCCTGTACCATATGTTTTGGAATTTTTAATCCTTACACCGCCCCCGCCAACCTCTTAACAAAACCCTGGATACGCCATTGGTATTGACTGTCCCACCAAAAACTTTTCTGTCTTATCTACACTGTATATACGCGCAGTTTTCAAACTGACACAACTATCGTGAAACCATAAAATTACTTTTCCTCTCTTACCCTTCCAAACCCGCCCCCGGCGCGGTCCTTCTTTGCCTTCTGATATATACTTGTCAATCTTAACACTCTAAGGATTCGTTCCCATTGACACTATCGATCTACGTACAGGAAGACTCTGCGGGTTTAACGTGGCAGAGAGCCCTCCATAACACAGAGTCCTTTTCCATTGATTTGTACAGGTACCGTAAGCCACGCCCTAAATGTTGACCCACTAAGGTCAGGCTAACCCTAACCATTGTAACTAAATGGAGGGCGGACTTTTTGTTACACGGACTCTCAGTTTCGTTACACCGGGACTTTCACTGAATGGAGTCAGTTTTTCATATTTTAATATTAAATATTAACGTTAAAACATGCCATCTACTGGCCTTGTGTAGAACACATAAATGCTGGTGATTATATGATTACGTTGGACACAAGACATAGAGTTTTAATCTGTTAAACTGATTGCATTCAGCGAAGCCCGGTAGAGTTGGATCGATCTACGAAGACCGATAGTTTCAATGGGAATGAGCACTTAGCGCAGACACCTGGCAAAGAAATAGCAATTTTACCAAAAAGGGATAGCAGGGACCAAATTTAGTCAAAGTTGTAATAACTTCTTTGTCTCCAAAATAACTGTCAATCTCGAAAATATCCCCAACATTTGGACAGAACTGCTCAAAATATAGTATATTGTCCAACAATAAGCAGACACACTGTCAAATAGACAAAGCAACGACGATGAAAAAACATAACCTCCTTTGTTGGCTTAGGTAATATAGCGAAGAAAAGTATGCATTTATCATAGAACGTAGAATATATAGTTAACATCATGTTTAAGACATGCATGTAAATTTTAACACGATTTAAATTATGGAATGAAAATTAAAACGCAAAACCGCTGACGCGACGACACTCTTTAGAATATCGTATTACCTCAGTCTCCCAAACATCTAGAAAAATGAATAACAAGGATAAGCATGGACCCATCAAACTTGTTTCACCAGTTTCTCACTTTGTTAATTTATTCATAAATCTGCATGGAGAGACGAACTCCAGCCCCTTATGGACTTTGAATAATATATATATATCAGAATGGCAAGAGCCGAGTGCTAGCTAGGCCACGACCTAAATATGGCAGACCTACATGAAAGGAAGACCGCTTAATCCTGTAATGGTCTCCCCACGCGTCGTCCCTCGACTGGTTGAATTGAGCTATGCAGTTACCAAGACACATACTGCTTATAAGAAAGTATTCAGGTAATTAAGGGAGTAGAACGAAGGAATATTCAATACCATACTAATGTCAGTGAATAGCTTACATCACGTGTTTTTTTTCTGCGCACCTGAGTTTCAATGAATGTGACCTTATGCTACATAAACATGGGAGATAAGGTTGAAGAGGTAGCATGAGTTTCCGTGGAGTTGAATCGATCAAAACAGAACATTGGGAACGGACCTTAAAAAAACGGGCTATTTAATATGCCGCAAATTCGCAAATTTTCTCCGCTAACAAGTTGCCAATAAGTTTATGTAAAAATCAAAACCTTTCATACTCCAATCCACATAGGCCCTACGGCTATACTTATCGCGGTATAAATATCTAACAAGTATTCTTTTAACAAAATAATTAAAGCATAAAAAGCGAGCACTATTGTCAATATATGTGCCCCCTTTCGCGAGAGCTATAAACAGGCGCTTATAAATGTTCAACAATTTTTTCAATATATTATCCAGTACTTATAAAGCCAATTTCAAATTATGCTTCACCAATATTTCTGATAAAAAAAAACATGCAAGCGTCTCTTCTCTGTTTGAATTTCTGAACCTGTATCTAAAAGTATTGGACTGTCTCAATCATGTAAACGAAATACAATGTATACGTCTTGTTAAACCATCATCTACTTCATTCAGTGATATCCAGAGGGTTTATATCGCCCACAGGGGTTGACCCACGAGGCTTACGTGTGCCAGAGCAAGTTTCCAGCCAATTGGTTACTTACACCATAGATCTAGTTTTGCCAATGGTACTATACAATTCTGAAAATTTCATCTCTTACGAAACATTTGGTTAGAAAAACTAGTAATAGAATGTATTACCTTTGGTTTTTATTCTTCAGAGTGATGTCGTGGTATTAGCCCCCCTCTCTGTTCTTAAATGTGCAGGAAAATACCGATGAGAGTCCCTAGCGATGCCAGACATTGTATCTAATGATTGCAGTGGCATTACGAATACTAAATACTATTACGCAAATGTATTTAGAAAAACGATTAATGTATGAACGCATTCATGTCTCTGCTATTTGGTGATTTTTTTTAATGATAACCCTGCGTGTTAAATACCATTATCAAAACTGGAGTAACCATAGAGCGCTGACTTCCACCAAGACAAAATGCAATAATAAAACAAAATATAAAAAAAAAATTCATTTCAAATCTATTCGAAGACAGGGATTGTGTTCAAGTCTTTCCCTCCTGCGTTGCTATTTATCCGGGAGATTTCATTAAAATTTGTGAAGACCTTAGTTATTTAGTCAACCAACAAACAGTCAAACTTAGGCCGATTATCCGAAAGCAACAAACCATGTCCGTTATCCATTATCCGTTATCCATTATCCTCCGTAGAATTGAATTTGGGGATAAATGAACAAGACGTGGGGAAGCTTATCAATTTGTGGTTTTTTAATGCCTTCAAGTCTTACAAATTTCGGACTTTTTTAAATTAATAAAAACTGCTTGCTAATATAACAAAAGCCAACCATCTATTTGAACTCTGCAATTTATGGCTGGTACGGCTAGCTCTTTAAAACATTTTTTAAATTTTTAGTGATAAGGGTAACTGGAATACTTAACAAAACAAAAATATTCTCCATTTTTCATATAAAATACGACGAATCCCAATTGGAAGCTAGTTATACGTATGTACAACCCGCATATAATTATGTAAATGCTCCAATGATATTATTTTGCTTCGAGCAAGTACTAGTTGCAGAGCAACATATAATCATTGCGTGAATAGCAATGGATTTACTGTTGATTATCAGGTGATTTATGGAGAAGTGTCACAAAAAACAAGACCGAATCCTACACAGAACGAACTTAAGGTTTTTTTAAATGAGCAAAGTTCATGATTGTACAGTGCAATTTCTTATTATAAAAATATTCCTTCTGGGGATAACCGTAGTTTTAATATGGTCCAACGCGCTGTATCCTCTTGCAGTTAAAAGATGAACCTGTCGCTAAAATGAATTACCCCGCTTTGACTACAGGGTGTATAAAAAAAAGTGAACACTTAGAAAAATACCCAAAATTTTAAAATTTTATTGTAAGTGTTCACTTTTTTGATACACCCTGTATAGCTACAAAGTGATGTCCAAGATAATTTTTCCAAAACTTACCTTGTTCTAGTTTGCAGAACGTTATAAAGAGATTTATCTTAATTACAAAACTGATTCTTGATCATATAAAAATACCCAGAGAGAAGTCCGATCGTGTAGTTATATTGTATCAGAAGAAGAAATAATGAGATATGAGATCCTGCCAGACAAGCTTAAACTTGAAATAACCGTATGCCCAAAGGTTTATTTCTAAATAATAATGTTTCAGCAGTCAATGCATGGCGATGAGAGAGTCTTTAATAATGGCTTATTTCAAGCCTTCGTCGCATTACGCTTGCAACCTTTTGCAACCTTTTAGCAACCACAAAATCTGGCGATCGCTTGATAGATATGAGATAAGAAGCTTTGGCATACATTAATCGGCGACCTGTCGCACACCAGTTGCAACAAGGTTGCAGTATGGTATCTGCAACCTCGAAAGGCCACCTTCAAGCTATAGGTTACTAGTAGCACACCGTTTGCCGAGCGATCGATACACAACAATTCAGAAACCGCTTGATAATTGAAAACCGGTTGCAGGACAGTAACGGTGGATTTCCCACTGGTAACCACAAGGTTGTACAGATCATATGTTTTCCAAACTTACGACGGTAGCTGTTCTCACATCAATTCCCTCTCAGAATGCGAGAAATACGTCCTAGTAAAATTGCACCTTTACAAAGAGCAGGAGACGTGTTGGCTGCTGTAATACTTGGAAGCCGGGTTCATTCTATTACTCATTTTCCTTATTGTGCGATTGTAAGAAAACAAACCATACTATAGCTAAATATCAAATTCATACTGCAACCAGCAATAATAAGTATAAATTTGAATATGTTTTAATCCTTGTTAATCTTAACATATCCCTCAATGGCATTTTGATTCAATACTTGGTCCCATTTGAAGTCGCAGGGCCTGTGCAGTTACGGTCACACTGAACAAAAAACCTCTTTGCGGCTTCCAACTACCTGTACCACCGGTTGCAAAATGGTCGGCGAGCAGTTGCTACAACTCGCAAAGAGGTTTCCAAAAGAACACTTGGTAAATATATAATCGCGCCGGCTTCGGGTGCAGCATCGAAAACCTGCAGGCGACCTAAAGACCAATCTGTGGTATCCAACCGGTTGCTACATGTAATAGGTCGCCGGCTGATTTGCAACTGGTATGCAACTGATTGTGCGGATGTGTATATGGGATCAAATGATTTCGTAAGATATCCCTGCATGCCACGGCGTTAGCGTTTTCTTAAAGAAGAACCTATTTTTTGCATTTTTTCTTGTAACACCTGTTCTCCAGTAAGATGACGATTTCCTACAGTAACACATAAATAACCCACCCGTTGGAAGTTTTGCCAAGGAACAAAACATTTGCGTTTGTTACACACTCACAACAAATTTAGATCCTTTATCTTCAACGGTGAAAAGATTTTGATGGTATCACTAATCGCCAGAAATAATATATCCCACCAGACAGTTTTAAAGTTGGACTATTGTGCACGGAAAAGGCTTAAAAGCGGAAAGGGCAATACAATGTTAAAAACCGACAGTGACAGTCTATAGCTTGGAACTCAAAGATCACAAATCAACTGCAGTAGTACACCGTGAGAATTGTGAAATATCATTTAAGGTAAACAGCAATATGAAAAATATGCGCAATTGTGCCTTGTACGAATACTTACGTTAGAAGTCCACAATGACAATGATGACTCTGGAAAGGTTACTGTCCAAACTCGGTGAAACAAACGTATTCTCCACTCTTCGTATAAAACATAACGTATCTCGGCCAATGACGAAATCTAGTATTACTTAAGCACTTACCACGTAAACACGTCTGTATTTGAATAATAATGTTTTGCTTAGGGCAAGTAAAAGTCGCAGATCTAGTTTATCTTCCCGTTAATAGCAGTAAATTACAGCTCAGCTGTGTTATGGAAGACTGTCACCAAAAACCCGATGTCGTCCTTGGGGGCCGGGGGGGGGGGGGGGCAAAATTCCTGCATTAGGAAAAGGCTCCAGGGCAGCTGCCTTACCTCAGCAAAAACTCCTGGAATTGTCAGTCCAAGAAAGTTCAAATATTTCTGGATTTCTTGGGAAGATGGACATATCAAGTAAGTGAAAGACAGTCAACACATTATCCACCTAAAATTTATTAAATTTATTGAACCTTAGAACAACTAAAATGGATTTATATGTTACACTTCTCTCTCAGGTTTAAGACAGGATATACTGACGTGAGAAAGGGAAAATTGTTGAAAAGTCCAGGGAAATTATATAATTTTAGATCTATTAAGGTCAAATTGAGCATTTTATACCCCAAAGAAAAATCTGTAGAAAATGACTTACGCAGAGACAACAAATAATGATTTTGTTCACATCTTCCATGGTGGGCAGAGGAAATCAGCATGACCAACACATGTTCATTTACTGGAAAGATAAAGAGCCATACGACCTGAAATCCCTGTCGGTCTCGTCTTGGTCTGTTGTACCGGGCGCCGCCTGGCGGTTTCCACAGTATGACGGGTGCTCGGAGTCCGCTCCGTCCACGCTTCTCGGTGAACTCTGACGGTTTTGTTTAAACCTAATTTTGAGGGAAAATAAAGAGGCTATTTTTTTCCTTTTTTCATAAAAAAGGTGATTCATTCCCTTGATCACGTCAGTTATGTACACAATATGTGCAAACGTTTTCATGATTTTTATTTGTCCCATTACTTTTAAAATCCATGTTTTTTTTTTTACTATAGTACCAATCAATATAGAAGAAAATCAACATTAATTAAATAGTGATATAAGACAGTTAGGCCTAGTCTACGCTCACCATCACACACTTCGACTCTCCGTGTTAAGATGAAGAGGTAGGACAGTTAAAAGAAGAAGATTTTTTATTTCAGTGTAATTTTTTCCTAGCTAGGAATGTGTGACACTGAAAATACGTTATGACTCCATATAAGCAAAATGGGACATGAATCTTATTAGGCCTTATTCCCACAGACATCATCAATCCATTTGGATCAACCCAACTCTGCAGGGATTTTCAGCTTTGCTGACTGACGCGCCTCCTGGCGTTCAATAGATAACAGAATAGCTGGTGATTATACGAGTACGACAGAAACAAGAGGAGGCGTGTCACCTTTGGTGTCTATGGAAATGTGATCTTAGTGAAATCCGATTGCAAGCGCAATGCTTTTCATTCGTGGTGACAAAAAATCTTGTATAATGAATGTGGAAGACGGAAACGGTATAGAGTCCGCGTGTACGTACGTGGCGACCATATTGCAGCACGAGTCATGGGTAACCCGGTTTCCGACTCTGTGAAGCCACCACCTTGAAAATACACGAATATCGCCGGGTGTGGCGCCACTGTGCTGGGGATGTACACCCAGACTGGGATACCAGCTGTAACAGAATTAAGCCTGTGTTCAATTTTATTATAACTACAGGTATACCAATGTATACCTGTAGTATTGTATCAATGTACCCATATTTGTATTTAGGCGGAGAGAGAGAGAGAGAGAGAGAGAGAACAAATTAATTTGAACTTTGTTACAGTTAACGACAATCACTGAGTTAGGTGCCGACTCTCGTAATGAATAAGTGTATTTAACGCTGCTGCAACTTGGTCCCAACGGGCTGAGCTCACTGGTAGTGTCCTTTGTACCCGAATCGTGCGGCGAAGGGATAATATATTACCGTCGCTCTACTTGGTACTCAAAGTCAAGCCTGCCATCAGACTCGCGGGTCGCCGACAAAGCCGCTTCCCTGGCTTGTTCCGGGGTTTGTAAATAAAGCAATTTTCTTATGATGACTCAATGTAAAAACAAAGTGTTTCGTAATTTCGGAAGTCGGACGTAAAGTTTATTTCACTGCAGCAAAATATTACAGAGTACAAGCTGCTATAAAATAGCTCAAGGATTCATTCATCTGAAATATTTGATTATGGAGAATTCTAAAAATAAGCAGCAAACAGATAGTCTACAAGAATTTTTCTAAATTTAGAGGAAACGGCATAAGAAAATTGATTACAAGTATCAAACTTTTTTTATACGAGAAACAAGTCACGTCTACAAAACATCATAGCACACTAACAAACTTGATCGACCAGACAGTCTGTGGAGAAAATTTCAATTCACATTTCATTCACATTACATCGAGTTGCACTGAGGCTCCAAAAGGGGAGGGATGAGAGTACACGGAAATACGACTCACTTTCAATTATATACTATGAAATCACGTACAAGTAGCTTTTGTATATCTCAACTTCATCAAAGTGAATTTTAACTGAATGGCATATCGGCTGGTTTTGGGAGGGGGACACAAGGGTATACGTGTATGCCCCCCCCCCAAAAAAAAAAAAAGAAAAAATATGCAAAGTGCAAGGAGACAAACGCAAGCCATCACCCTTCTACATGTACATGTCCCTTATGTCTAACTCGTCAAGCAAAACGTAGATATATATATATATTTTTTTTTTTTCCGCACCACACCCCTCCTGAAAATTTCTGGATAAGTTTCTTTTATGATATGATATTTCTTTTATGACAGTGAACTTGTTTTAATTCCCATGATTTTATCACGATTATAAAGGATTCATCTTCAGCTATCATTTCCTGTTTTTCCTTTGAAACCCTGAGGTCCTTTGCACATCTAACGGTAAACTAAACAGACCGGTCCTCTTTAGCAGGCTCTGACATGCTATTACGCTGCAGGAGATTTTATTCTCTTCCACAATTTCTACACAAGTTCACCCCCTGTTGTTAAGTTGTCGATAACTCAGAGTGGAACGAACGACATACATGTACCGCTTGCTGTGACTAGGGTTTTATGCTCCTATATATGCGACTTAAAATGATATGGGGCTCGTTATGGGGGTGGGGGGAGTTGACAGCTACTGTATTTGTCTAAGTTATATATGAGAGCACAGGATATCTCGTGTACCCCCCACCCCACCCCTCAGCTACAGCAGTCCAATGCTAATGCCTTGGAATTTAATACATAGTAAGTAATGTAAGGTTAATAGTATTACTAAGGTTATATGAAAGACAATCCAGAGAGTAAATTAAAACTTGCTTTACCCCTGCTCCGTAATTGAATTCTTGATTAAATGATTTATTGATTCTTATCTATAAATCAGTCAATCAAACTTAGAGCAGGGATTTTATTGCCACTTTACTCTTCTGTGATTGGCTAAAACAAACTCTTTCCCTGATGCTGTGTTCTAGATACATAGATGGCTTTATCTATATTTTCCTGTGCAAACCAATGCTCTCTGTCAAATGATATTTCTCTCTCCAGGCTAATGGTACCCTATTCTACTCTGATGCTGACATTGATGCTGACTGGACCCACTACATATACTTATATGTGGAGAACGGAGTATTGAAGGTAAATGCAAACTTGTTTATTCAGGTTGAATAAAGGAATTTAGATTAAGGTTGCAGATAAAGTACAGGTCATGGAGTTTTGTGCTAAATGGAGGAGATAAATGAAAAGACAAAGTCGAGACAGTTATCTCTTCTATTTTGCGTAAAGCTTTGTGATAAGTATGTTTAATTACAAACTTATTTGTTATAGACAAGAGGACCATTTCTTAAGACTGCTTAATAACAGCTAGGTAATAGGCTACACAAAAAAATTCTTGAAGTAATGCAGTTTTTCACATATTGGCATTTTCATTTTAAGAGTGTTGTACAAACTACCGTGTATCAGACCAAGGGCAGCTTATTTTAAAATCATGCTTATCAGCAGTCAACACCACATTTTAAATATGCACAAGAGGTCCAGCCCCCCCCCCTTTGGTTTCCGAAATAAGGCACACAAATATTCCGCTTTTGAAATTAGAAATTTGACTAGCCCCCAAAATGTGACTCCCCAGTCAGATTTTCATAATGAAAATGTGACTTTCCAGTCAAATTTTCATAATGAAAATGTGACTCCCCCATGAAATTTTGACTCCCCCCCCCCCCCCCCCCCCCACAATACTTTATAAATCTTATTTTATTTGAGTATACGACTTTTATATTGTAGTATGCATAATGGAGGATACATTTGCTCTTTTTATTAGTTTGCAGATGAAAATTTTAATGAGAAAATAAGAAAATTAAAAATGTGTATTTTACCACCCAGAAAATTAAAAATGTGTATTTTACCACCCAATAACTCCCCTATGAAAAAGCTTTTCATTTGATATTTGCATGGTGATCATTTCAACATTTGTCCCTTAAGTATACGTTATGAAAAATTTATTGTAAATATTTGAAAGTATACGTTATGAAAAATTTATTGTAAATATTTGAAAGTTTGGTAGTAAAATATTGGGTGCAAAAAAATGAAAGAAAAATCATGAAAAATCTTTATATTCATACCCATGGGCATTGGACTCTCATGAAGAAAAGGCACTATTTTACATCGTTTTTCACATGGTTTGCATTATGACATATATATTTTTTTAGTATTTTAAAGTTTGTTGGTAAAATTTTTGGTTAACCTTGATAATTTTTGAAAAAAGAATTCATCTTACTACCTGTAGGATTTGGAGTCATTGAGTGAAAAAAACATTTTAAATTTTCTTATTTCTTCATGAAAATATTCAAAAAGTGCCAACATATCCTCCATTATGCATACTTTAAGTTAAAAGTTACATATTAAAATAAAATAAGATTTATAAAGGTTTGTGAGGGGAATCAAAATTTCATGGGGGGATTCAGATTTTCATTATGAAATTTTGACTGGGGGAGTCAGAGTTTCATGTTACAGGCTCTCGTGGAACTGGGCAAATTACCTTTTGCATTAAAAAGGGTATAGTTTAGAGAAAGTGATCAATTTGACAACAACTTACTGCTGATCATTATAATAAAGTCAATAATATCCCCTTTCTCTTCACTTAAAAGCCTTTAAAATGATACTTAGGTGGGGATCTCTATCTTTACCAGCTATGCCACAGATCAAACTTGAATTGAATCAATACCTAACAGTAACAGTAATCCACGTCCCCCAGGAACCGAGTTCCTTCGGACCTCGGTTCCTGGTAATGGTTGTCTGTAGGACTAACATTACTTGGGAATAGTAGTCCTACAGGGACTTATGTTCCTGGCTCATAATTAGGGTAGGTTGGACTTGTATTACTGTCGGACTTTTATTCCTGTTACACCTATGACAGTAATAAAAGTCCGGCCGTTTGAAAGTCCTATCCTTAGGTAATAATACTGTTAAATGATAAAACTATAAATGTACATGAAATCCTTCTGGTGAGCCTTATATCAGACAAAAAAATGAGAGGTTTGCAACTGCAGCTCGTCTGTGAAGTGGTTAGCGTGCAAGACCACAAGGTAAGATATCATCAATCGTTCTGTTGCATCTATGGGTTCGAGACCTACCTTTGACGTGACCATACCCCCCTCTTACCCTAATTTACTACTTGTACTAAAATGTTTAATGTTGATTTTAATGTCTAATATATGTTCGAAATTCCGTGCTCATTACATTTACAACTTTTTTGTTTTGTCTTTTAATTGTCAAAGCACCAAAATAGCAAAGGGTTATTACAGAACATTATATACATATATTGCAATTTTCAATTTCTAAACTGTCTTGATTTGTCTTAAATCTCAGCCCATACTTTCCAAGAGCAAATTTCCATCGAGTGTGAGGTTTTTCAATTTCAGCGAGTGTAAACCGAAAAATAAATCTAAGAACGGAGATCCCGCGTTTTGTGTAAAGTGATTTTTCTCTTAGGAATAAGGTTTTGAAAAAGAGAGAGAGGGAGAGAAAATAAGAATTTCGACGCAAAACACAAAAGGTACACCCCAGTAGAAAAGGACATGAAATAATATACACTGTACATAAACATATCACTTATTGTAAAAGTTGACCTAGAACTAAGCGAGTCTTACGTAATTTTAATTGAACCTTCAATAGAACCTTGAACGATGTTTTATTCGTCAAGGCAAAAAACCAGGGGAGTAGAGTACTTCTGCAACCAAGTAGGAAGAGCCAAGGCCTTCGTATTCCGTCGCTCATAAGGCGATAGAAAATAGCTTGTGTTTGATAACGCGCAACGGAAGAATGCGGTGTTATAAACTTCACATAATGAGTCTACAAACACAGTATAGCATGTTCCTATTAATTTTCGCTTTGATTAACTTAGAGCCTTGCGCTGCGCTACAAGAAAGGAATTTCCTGCCTAAGGTTGGTTTCAAACTGGCCAACGGCACCCTCAATGGCGAGCCGCCCGTGGTTTATCAGTCAGAATCACGCTGCGGGTTTGTCTGTCTGAACGTAGGGTCTGCGAAGTGTCTATCTGCCAACTATCACAAGGAGAGTAATACCCGTGAATTAAATGACAAGACGATCCACGATGACGCTGGGACGGTGCCTGTTGCTGACAGTGGCTGGGTGTATCTCAATCCTGAGTTAGGTAAGCCGTCAACTTATTTATTTCATTTCAATTTGTAGACATATACAGTACATCTAATTGCTGTTTATATTTTATAACTTTTATGACTTAGGTGCTAGGATCTTTCTTTTTATGTTTTATACACGCTCAAAGCTTGGGATTTGTAGCACATTTTAAAATGAGACAAGAAATATACATCATCGAAGATCGCCAAATGTTTTGCAATTAAGCGAAAAAAGGTGTGGCCTGATTTGGAGAATGAGTCAGAAATAACACTAGGTACTGCCCAAAAAGCCGACGAGATGTATTCACGGATGTGTGTGTGTGTGTGTGTGTGTTGGTTGGTTGATCCTCGTAAGTTCTGACTTTTGCATAAATTACGTATTGGTCATATTTTGCGTGTCACTTTTGTATTAATTGCTTAATTCTGAGATATTCTGGGTACATAGACTTCTACCATTAATGCTAAAAGGTTAAAACCACATCTTGTCAGCTTGACGTCCTTCTGTAAAGTGCCAGACTGTCTCGAATGAATTCAATGATGAGTCCAAGATATGAACTAGCAATGAAATCAATTTAGGTAATGGATTGTGGATAGATTAGTGGTGTATATCTTTGACGCATTAATTAAGGCGGTAATTACATAAATTAGTTTATATTCTAGGCCCACCACAATCACCGGCCATTTTATTCATAAACACCACGCGGCTTCACACCATAACGGTCACCTGGGTGGCAGGCGATGATGGCGGCTTTGACCAAACTTTTACCCTAGACATTAAAGAGGCTAGTGATGACGACAGTAGCTACGTCACCAAACTGACCATGGCCGATCCAGGTCACCGCAGTAATGTGACGTCAGTTTTAGCTAAATTGACTATGGGCGTTACTTACACATTAAGGCTGACGTCAACCAATACAAAGCCCATAGGAATCAATAGTGCTTCTGTTACATCTAATTTTACAAATGGTGAGTGCTCAGCAAATTAATGTGAGTAACGGAGGATATACATATATAAGTTCACTGAGTTCTAAAGGTGTTTCAGTTATATTGGCGAGCTCTCGGACTCAGTTGTACATGTATTTCGACAATTTAAAACCAGAAACGAATATGTGAACCTGGCAATCTAATACAAAAATGATCGAAATTCAGATACATCGACGTACTTTTTTTGTATATATAAACAATTTACGACTATTTAAAGCAGGCAGTCTCATATTATTTCAACCACACGCTGGAAATCATGCATATAATATTATAATTAGGTGGAAGGGACTGCGCAGAGCTCTACAAGAGTGGCGAGGTAAGAAGCGGAGTTTACCAGATTCACCCAGGGAACAGCGCAGATCCCTTTGGTGTATACTGTGACATGACTACTGACGGAGGGGGATGGACGGTAAAGATTGAATTATAATATGAATACTGAAAACTAAAATTCCTATTGATTATTTAAAAGTCGATATCATTTTTCCGCACTCCGCCATTGTATCCATACATGAGTCTGTATATTCATTTCCTAATAAGCAAACCTGATTGGATTCTGAATGTTCTTTTAAAATTTCATGAAATATTAGGAAGTTAATCTTATTGCGAATATAATGTATTCCTCATAAATTTCAGTTGTTCCAGAAGCGCATGGACGGTTCCGTGGATTTCTACAGAGACTGGAATGACTACAAACGCGGCTTTGGGAATCTGAGCGGCGAACACTGGCTAGGTACATGTAATATACATATTATGGAGTCGGGAAACACTAAGTGAAGCCATTTGGTTGATTCCTTTTTTCCTTGATGCCTTGATCAGACCATTTTGGCTCAAGATAAATAAATACATTATTTTGCTAAACTTCTTTTGCTAGAGACGAATGACGTATTAAAATGCTTTGACATATATTACTTAAATAACGTTAATGTTGCAATATTTCAGGCAATGACAAGATTCATCTTCTCACTTCCCAAGACAACTATGAACTACGCGTCGACATGGAAGATACTGCAGGTATTTGGGCCTACGCCCATTACAGCGACTTCAGTATCTTATCGGAAACGTCGAACTATCAACTTATGGTGGGGACGTATTCTGGAGACGCAGGTGAGTAAAAAAAAACTAGTGCTTTGCAGTAGGTAAATTTGCTGCTAACGATACATGGAGTTAGGTTTTTGAAACATGATAATTAGGATAAAAGAACATACAGAATCACGCACAGGTAATTAAGTTAAAGTTAAAACGACCTATAACAAGAATGAAAATATATTTTTGCCAATATGTAAAGAGGACACAAGGATTTGTGTAATGCGCCCATTCCCATCAAAATGACCATTTACAAATGTTTTAAATGTATATTTCATCCGTAATCTTAAAATAACTGGTACATAAAGAATCGTATTTAGAACCACACCGGCAATGCAATAATTGCTTATCAAAATAATTTTCAGGCGATGATCTCACCTTACACCACGGATATCCTTTCTCCACAAAAGACATGGATAATGATGCTGCGGTACACGAAAGTTGTGCACAGACTTTTCAAGGAGCTTGGTGGTATGTTGCCTGCCATTCATCCAATTTGAATGGCCGATATCTCCTGGGCAACCATGCCTCATATGCTGATGGCGTTAACTGGTACCATTTTCGAGGGCATTACTATTCCCTGAAGACTACCGAGATGAAGATTCGTCCTGTTCATTATTAGTCGAACTCTAGTGGATGCGTGTGTAACGTTATGACTGGAGTCACAATTTTATCTTTGCATTTTAATTAGCATCTCAGAAGACAAAAAAAGCCTGCATTGATCCAGAATATATACAATAGTCTTTTGATCTATCAGAAATATCATTCATTGTATCTTTGTAAGGCAGACACAACGTACCTAATTGTCATAAAATTAATTTTTCACTTAATTTTTCTCTTTTGTGGGAAACTGGCTATTATATTCTCAGCAAAGCTTATTATCCACATAGGACCTATAGCGATAGATTTATTCAGCTGATCTTGAACAAATGGTTCCACCCTGCATATATATTGTACATGTACGATTCACATCAAGAAATATGTTTTGGTTTCCTTTAAAAAAATCATTGTTCTATTTAGGGATAATTGCTTATACAAAACATTCAATATATTGACAAAATCCATGGCAATTGTTATAGCATTGAGCATTTTAACTGTCGAAGAACAGTTAGGTGAATAAAGTAGACAGACACTTCAACTCATGATTAATTGTCTTTATGGGAGAGACCTTTAAGACACACCTAAAGCAATCGCGGATTTCCAGTAACTCATATAAATAACTTCCACCTGCTTCTTGTATATGTACCACTGAAATAAAGGCGATATGACAATTGATAAACCGATCAGCCATAAGAGGGCTTTAAATCTGAACTTTTTCAAAATTTTCACGTAAAACGACCTACTTACTGACCTACTTGGCTTCCCCGCTTATATACAGCACATAAAGGAAGCAGAAATTATCCGCTCTAAAAACACTATTTCTGTAATTCATATTTAATTTGAAACTGTATTGTGACATTTTGCCTTTTTTTTTTTTTTTTTTGCAAAAAAATCGACTTCAAGTACGTGCGTCTCTATAATGGCCTCAACCGGTACAACATTAAGATGAGGAGCACCGTGTACACGTCCATCCCCTTCAAACTGTGACACCATCATACTATGACAGCGGTTGCTCATATATACCTCTATAAGAGCCTTCAGAATATTGTCACACTTCGCCCAAAACTCCTTCTTTACTGCCTTACATACATTCTTCTGGGTAATTAATAAATCTTCAGTGTTCAGTGACTAAATTATATAACATTCACACATACATGTATGTCATCTTACAAGTGACGTCTTTTATATGCGATTTTGGGTCAAAAACTAAAAAACCGGTTTCTCAAATTTCTCTTTTACATGAGCATCCAAGATCACCGTTTCAACGCCGATTTACTGACACCATTTAGTACTGCAAACCCTGCCGTTGATTTTTCTTAAAAGTCTTAGTTCGGATTTTATCTTTGATAAAGCGAAAATGCTTTTGTTTAATGTAAATATGTAACTAGTGGTTGATAACTCCATAACAAAAACATTTGAACCAAAATGATGGTATGAGGTTGTAGTCTGTACAGGCCTGGTCAACGCTGCAAATTTTCGTGATAAAACCTTGTTCAGGAATGAAGTTACACCCCATACCGATTGCTATCTCACTTAAAAGTGGAAAGATGTTAAATTGACGATTAAACCTTTGAGTTGCCTATGCTTATACATTGTAATGTGAAATATAAAGGCCAATATTTTATATTTTCTAGATTTTAATATGTTTTTAAAAATCTGCACGAAGATTATTAAATAGATGCATTATTGAATAATGAGATGCAGGAAAAAACTTTCGGTATCTGGATGATAATTTAGGGTTACAATATCCTTAATGGATTCTTGGTATGTCTACCCCCGATAGCTTAGGAGCCGCCTGCTTATCCAAAGGGGACAAATATTATATCACAGTGTAAGAGCCTGTGGAACCTTGTAAATTGGTGCATTTTATTGGTCCTAACTGTTCCACAGCTGTGTTCACATCAAGACCATATCTTTTCGTTTGTGCTATCCTGGTGTATTGAACATCATAGAATATAAAAGCCAGCTGGTTTAGACGGCGTTGAAGAACAGCTAGACAAAAACCAAGAAATAGTTTAAAATTTGTCCAAGTCATTTTTTTGTTTGTTTTCAAAAGTATAATTGATTTATACATGTCAGAATGATATGGAAGTGAAAATTTTCCAAAACGTAATTTTTACCCGAAATAAAAGTCTAGTGACTGAGGTATCAGGGAAAACCGACCTTTCTAACCCAAAAATAATATCTTAAAAAATTATAGGAAATAATATTTCACTAAAGGGCCTGTTTACGATATGGAAACTGGACTGCTGGTTACTGACGCTCTCGCCAAGAATGGCATTAAAGCCGATCCTAATACCTTATCATAGTAATTAACGGAAGATCACAATGGCCAGAAATATAAAAGATAGAAACATTTGTGATTAGAGTAATTATAACAGAAGAGGACTGATTATGAAGCTCTTATATTATTTTTTTTTCACTCTCTGCCTGTGTTAACTAATGTTTCATCTTTTTACAGACTACAGGGTATATTAAAGTTCATCTCTGTTCTTTCCTGAAACCGATCATTTTATGTCTAACTCTGTGTAGGATAAATATAACGTCTTTTATACCTAATATTGCTTAAATATGCACATTTTGCTATCACTTTTGATTGATAGATCTCTCTGGCACAGATATCCCTAAGTCTCAAACTGTATGGAACATTGGTTTTTATTTCCTCCTGACTCTCTTACTTGTTCTGAAGCTCGTAATTTTTCCGAATCAGTGCAATAATGAAGAATTGCATAATATATCCGTGAATTGACCGATTGCTCCCCTCGTTTGGCATTCTGTATCAGTAAATCCTTTATTGTCATGAAATTTGTCGTGATGTGTAGCGGAAGACATTAAAGGGCACACACCTAGGGTTCATTCCCAATGAAAATCTCTTTCTACATGTACGTGTGGATCGATCCAAATCGGCGGGGCCTCTCGTTGAATGCAACCAGATTAAAACGCTTCCTCCTTGCGTGGGGTAATTAGATATAGAAAAGCTGGTTGTTCAAGCAGAACAATGGAAACAAGAGCAGGCATGTTGATCTGTTACATTAAGATTGCATTCAGCGGAGTTGGATCGATCTATGTAGAACGGCAGTTACATTGGGAATGAGCCCTTAAAGGTAATGCCAAGCAGACGTTCACACCTTGTGGCTGGACGCATTGACATTTTACAATCAAAATTAACAGAGACATATTGTGGTATTTTGCATAATTTAGGCTCTTAGATTAATATAAATTAATACAGGTATATCATTAGTCTAGACAGAAGGTACACGGAGACATAACTGTTTTGACCTCTGACTGCAATTAATTTCATTGTGAATAATTTGAATGACACTGCTACAAAGTGCAAGCACTTATTTCACCATCACCTTTCATATACAGGAGGTAAATGTCCGCCCCAGGGTATATGTCCACTCGGTTCGCGTGGTATCACTTCAATATTGACAAGATTATATAATACTTAAAGTGCTATTCCAATTCAATTTTGTATATATAAGTTATTGTAAAGGTTAAACCAGACACTATGCGAATCTTACATAAGGTCAATCGCTTCGATCGATGGTCGATGTTTTATTCATCAAAGCTAGAAACCGGGGTGTATCTCTGCAACCAAGTAGAAAGATCTTATAATATATAGACCTTCGCACTTTGGCACTCATTTGGCGATAGAAAATAGTCTGTATTTGACCGCGCGAGAGCGAAGCATTCGGTATTTTTAACTTCACATAATGAGCCTACAATCACAGTACCTCAAAATATTCTTATTCATTTTCTCTATGATTAACTTAGAGCCTTGTGTTGCGCTACAAGATAGGGATTTTTTGATAAATGTTGGTTTCAGATTGGCCAACGGTAAATTTAATGGCGAGCCACCCGTGGTTTATCACGTTAAGTCAGAATCACGCTGCGCATTTGTCTGTTTGAACGTAGGGTCTGCGAGGTGTCTATCTGCCAACTATCACAAGGAGAGTAATGCCTGTGAATTAAATGACAAGACGATCCACGATGACGCTGGGACGGTGCCTGTTGCTGACAGTGGCTGGGTGTATCTTAATCCTGAGTTAGGTAAGCCGTCAACTTATTTATTTCATTTCAATTTGTAGACATATGTATGTAAGTGCTGTTTTTATATTATAACCTCTATGACATAGAGACTATTCCCAGACCCTAACTGTGGATCGATGTATCTCCAAGGGGATTCTAGCTAAATAGCAATTAATTTAAGCGGCTTAGATGTCTGTCACACCTACGAAAGCTGTTAGGGGGTAATTAATTATCGTTTAGCACTCTCAGTAGTCGTGTCAGACATCTAAGCCGCTTAAGCTAGAAGCTGATTTATCGAGAAACCCCTTGGAGATGGATTTTATCCTGTTGGATCGATCTAGGTATGGGAACTCTGTCTTAGGTCTTCAGATGTGTGTTTCTTTTAAATGTTTTACACACGCTTAAAACCTGGGAGATGTTGCGTATCTTAAAATATCATCCAAGATCGCTCAATGTATTGCAATTAAGTGAAACGGCAATTGAGATTGGCCTATAATTCGGAGGACAACGGGTCAAAAATAATGTCTCACTATAAATAGTGCGAAGCGACAACGAAAAACATTGTGAGGATATATTTTTATGTATTCGCCAAATTTTGCATGCCACTTTTGTGTTGCTTTCTGAGACATTCTAGGCACATAGGGTTCAACCATTATTGCTTAGAGGTTAAAAACACCCCTTGCCTTGTTTGACTTTATAAAATAAAAAGCCGACAACGACATCCCCCTTTTATACTGTCTCGAATGATGAGTCGATTGAGTCGAAGGAAATTAAACCGTCACTGAAAACAATTTAGTTTATGGGGTGTCGGGTAAGTGGTTAAAACTTGGTAAATACATAAATTGGTTTATATTCTAGGCCCACCACAATCACCAGCCATTTTATTCATAAACACCACGTGGCTTCACACCATAACGGTCACCTGGGTGGCAGGCGATGATGGCGGCTTTGACCAAACTTTTACCCTAGACATTAAAGAGGCTAGTGATGACGACAGTAGCTTCGTCACCAAACTGACCATGGCCGATCCAGGTCACCGCAGTAATGTGACGTCAGTTTTAGCAAATCTGACCAAGGGCGTTACTTACACATTAAGGCTGACGTCATCCAATACAAAACCCATCGGAATCAATAGTTCTTCTGTTGCATCTAATTTCACAATTGGTGAGTACTCAGCAATCAATATGTAAGTTACGGAGGATAGAGGCGTAAATAAGTTCACTGAGTACTAAAGGTGTTTCAGTTACATAGGCGGGCACTTTACGGACTCCTGCACTTGTAAATGTCAACTGAGAGTTATACATGAAAAGCCAATCATCACTCCCTTGGTGATACTCTAGGGCCCCGAAATTTTTTTTGCTATTTTGAAGAGCAAACAGTGCCTTATGGTACGGTTTAGAACGATTATTTAGCTAGTCAAAATTCTAATTTTAAGAGGGGGAATATTAGTCTGATTGTTTTTAAAAAAACCTTAGGGTGGGGGGGGGGGTCAAGACATTCCTGACCCCCACCCCTCTAAATCCGCCACTAAGTACGAATATGCAAACCGTGCAATCTAATTAACATGTGTATTCATGTATATTGTTATTCAGATCCATTGACGTACTCTCTGTTTTCCATATATATAGATAATTTAAAGTGAGTGCACGACTATTTAGAGCAGATGATCCCATATTATTTAAACTGCACGCTGGAAATCATGCATATAATATTATAATTAGATGGAAGGGACTGCGCAGAGCTCTATAAGAGTGGCGAGGTAAGAAGTGGAGTTTACCAGATTCACCCAGGGAACAGCGCAGATCCCTTCGGCGTTTACTGTGACATGACTACTGACGGAGGGGGATGGACGGTAAAGATTGAATTTTAACTTGAAAATACTTGAAATACTTGAAATACTGGAAATAACTAGTACCACCAGCGTGTACGCTGGCGGTACTCATGCCGACCCGTCTTGTACGGCTCCGACGGCTCCTACATACGGCTCCACGTTCTGGCGCCGGATACAAGTCACCGCTACCGCTTCTCCTCCTAGACCGCAAGGACCTGTGTCCCCATCTCTTGAATTTGGGCCACATATAATCTCAACTTGAACCTCCTGTTTTTTGTCTCAATCCGTTCATTGGCCTGGGGATGACGCTCTTTGAAACGCACTCTTGTCAAAATTTTTGAAAATTCAGTGCCAAATATCTCCCAAGCCAAAGGAATTATGGGAAAAATTACTACAGAAGTCTGACCGAAAGTCATATGTGGAGATTCCAAATTAGCCCTTGGATTTGACTTTTGACCTTTTTATCTTTTGACCTTTTAAAATATTCACTGGTCTTTATATCTCCAAATTTGACAAAGAAATGCCCATTGTTACTAACGAAGTTGAGTAGGAAGTCATATACTGTGACCTTGAAATTGACCTTTGACCTACTTTTTCACCATGAACTGAACTTTGCATATTTTCTTGCCCCTCATATCTTCAAAACTAGCAGAGATATGCCTAGTGTTTCCCCTAAGTTTGCTTTTTTGTCAGCATATATGCAACACTGATAACACATTTTAAGGAAAACCAGTGGGCCTATTGTCTAGTAAATCACAGAAATGATCAACGTTAGGAAAATAGAGGTCAATTCGAAAATCTACTTGATTGGACCACTTGTTTTGTCG
>NW_019775728.1:114631-164609 GCF_001039355.2 Lingula anatina | reverse complement strand
TTTTTTTTTTTTTTTTTTTTTTTTTTTTTTTTTGAGAACTCTTGTTTATTGCATTTTATAGAGCTTGTCAAGCACAAGACTGGTGGTGGTGTCCCTTTATATTTGGTTTTCCGTACGAATGCACTTACCCCAGCTGGTGGTGCAATATCTGGAGGCGGTATCGCCTCTCTGATCCTTTAATTATTTACTTGATTATTTTTAAGTCGATATCATATTTCCGTACCGCGACATTGTATCCACACTCGAATCTGTATATTCATTTCTTAACAAGCAAGTCTGTTGACATTTTGATTGTTCTTTTAAAATTTCATAAAATATTAGGTGTTGTTATTGCAAACATAATATATTCCTTCTAATTTTCACAGTTGTTCCAGAAGCGCATGGATGGTTCCGTGGATTTCTACAGAGGCTGGAATGACTACAAACACGGCTTTGGGACACTGAGCGGGGAACACTGGCTAGGTACATGGAATATATATTGTTTACGTATTATGGGGTCTAGAGATAACCAATGAAGCCATTTGTTTCCTCTATGCCTTGCTCAGAACATAAGATTTTGGCTTAAGATGAATAAACACATGCAAAAGGCTTCTTTTGTTGCGGGCGAATGACGTAAAATGTATTAAAATATGTAACTAAATTATGTTTATATTGTAATATTTCAGGCAATGACAAGATACATCTTCTCACTACCCAAGATATCTATGAGCTACGCGTGGACATGGAGGACGTCTCGGGTGTTTGGGCCTATGCCTGGTACGCTAACATGAGTATCTCATCGGAAACGACGAACTATCAGCTTATGGTGGGGACGTATTCTGGAGACGCAGGTGAGTTAAAACAAATTAGCACTTTGCAGCATGTAAATTAGATACCTACGATACATGCGGTTAGGGTTTTTGAAATATGCTCATTAAGAGTTAAGAACGTACAGAATTACCCACAAGGAATTAAGTTAGAGTTGAAACGACCAATTGTCGTGTCCGACACAGATATCTTATGATGTAACGTGTTGTGGTCCAATAGTTCTCAAGTAATGTGGCGGCCTCTTTGTATAACGGTGAGGTAAAGAAATTTTAATTAATTAAAATTAATTAATTAATTAATTAAAATTATACAATTACAGGTATTTAAAGTTTGCGTCATCGACCATACATGTATAGATAAGAAATAAGTATGTAAGCGATACCTGGAGAGAGGTTGAGGGAGACATGTAGAGAGAGAGAGAGAGAGAGAGAGGTGACAGAGAAGAAGGAGGAGGTTAGGAGAGCTAGGAGTTGGAGACTTCACGTAGAACATGTAGCTACTGAGCGTCAACGAAAAAATCATTAACTGGTCATTATGTGGACTTGGGTTTTCTTTGCGCGACCTTACGTAAATCTGACACGAACCGTGGAATCTTTGGATTGCGTTATCCACTAATTTAGATGAAAACGTAATGTCCTATTTCGAGCCCACGCTTGAATTAAGCGTACCAAAATTATATAAAGGACATTCGTCATATGTTTATGTTCATTACACAATATCAAGAATGACAATACATTCTTGTCAATATGAAAAGAGGTAACAAGAATTTGTTACGCACTCAAACCCTCCAAAATGACCATTTTTAATATATATCTTATCCGTGCCCTAAAAGCAACGGGTATATAAAGAATTGTATTTAAAACCACACCAGCAGTGCAATAATTGTTTGGCAAAATCATTTTCAGGCGATGACCTCACCTTTCACAGCGGACATCCTTTCTCCACTAAAGACAGGGATAATGATGCCAGGGAACATGGAAGTTGTGCGCAGGCTTTCCAGGGAGCTTGGTGGTATGTTAATTGCCATGCATCCAATTTGAACGGTCGGTATCTCCTAGGCAACCATGCTTCATTCGCTGATGGTGTTAACTGGTACCTTTTTCGGGGGCATCAGAATTCCCTGAAGACCACCGAGATGAAGATTCGTCCTGTTCATTTTTAGTCGAGCTCTGAAGGATGCGTGTGTTACATAAGAACTGGATTCACAATATGATCTTGACATCTAAGTAAGCATCTCAACAGACAAACACATTCAGCCTGCTTTGGACCAAAATAAATGCAATAGTCTTTCGTCTATCAGAAATATCAGTCATTGCCAACTTTTCTGAGACAGGCCCAACTTACCTAATTTTCCAAAAGAAACTGAATTTTTTCACTTAAGTAGGGGTCAACTTTCGACTCAAGTGTGAAACTGGTTATGATACTATAACTATCAAACAGTACTAAAGCGATAGTTTTATTCAGCTGCTCTTCAACGAGTGTTTCGACCCTTCAAACATGTAGTACGATTTACATTAGGAAATACATGTCATCTAGATGTTGTATAGGTCTTTCTAGGTAGAGTTGCTTTAAAATAACATTCAATACATTTACACAATTCATGACATGGCAATGATAGAAGCAATGCGTATTTTTACTGCCAAAGAGCACGTAGGTAAATCAAGTAGGTGGACACTTCAACTCTTGTTGAATGTCTTTATTGTTACACATTAAAGATACATATAACATAGGTCAAAAAGGTCGTCCCACCCCGAATTCCTGTGTGCTTTATTTACAAATTAATTTTTATAAACAATGCTTTTAATTCCAGGTACCATATCTAACTTGATTAATTGGTTCAGAAAATACAAAATAGCGCTGAAAATATCCATATTTCAAATAACATTTATTAAAATTAAGAGCAATGTTCTGAGGAGAGAGCTACCATCTCTGAACCCTGGTATTAACCCTACTGAGCACCTGTGGCAGTAACTGGCGTGTGCAATGCAGAAGAGAACCAGTCTCCAAATTATCTGGACCAGCTTTGCCAAGCTTGTAAGGAAGAATTGGACAATATCCTATAAAAATAATCGTTACATTTGTGAAGGCTTGTCGCACCGCGTATATGAGGTGATTGCAGTACGCGGTGAACACACACGCTATTAGGCACGTGACGTTTAACGAGCACATCCTGATGCTAATTGTGTGTAAATTTGGTGACATTTGATGGCGTCTTTTAAATTGGCGTCTTGAAAATCACAGGAAAATATTGGATTTGAGGGGATACATCTTATTAATTTGAATAAATGGTATAAAGTATGGATATCGTCACTGCTATTTTGTATTTTCTGAAACATTAATCGTGTAAGATGTGGTATCAGGAATAAAAAGCACCGTTTAAAATTTACAGTCGTGAGGTGATAGTTTGTAAATAAAAGCACATGGAATTGGGGGTGTGGCATCCTTTTTGACCAAAAAGTATAAAGCGAGCGGAGATTTCCAGTAACCCATTTAAACAACTTCTGCTATTTTCTTATACGAATGGAATACAGTCGACATGACCAGGGATAAATCGATCGGCCGTAAAAGAGCTTTTAAACCGTCCTTCTTCAAATTTTTGGTAATGAATTGACCTTCCACTACGATCTACTTACAATGTATGTGCCTCGATTATAAAATATCTTAGTATTTACACTCATTTTGGCTGGATTTGTGCATAATTTGCCGCATTGTGGTAGTTGAGATTTGCAGTTTTAATTGATAATAAATTTGTAGACATTGCGTTCACTGTTGTCAGAAGGGGATGAATGAAGATCAGGGCTCCGAAACTCAAAAGCAACGCGTATTGCGAATACTAACATGGGTGAGTTATGGAATCGAGACGCTTGCGCTTCGTCGCAATGCGCGATGCTTTCGAGTTACGGGGCCAGGTCTGTTACTAGTGATGAGATTGGGCGGGGGTTCGTAAAAATATGGACTTGGCAATACGATATGCATGTACCAGCTCGCCCTCAGAAGCCGAAAAGTAGACAGTATAAACATGTTGGTGTGGCAAAGGATGTCTGGCGCAACAGAATTATTTGAGCATCGTTGTCTTAATTGTGGCTGTGGAATTGACATGAGTTTGATAGTTTTATTTCCAGTTCTATTATTAAAACGTGAGTCCTACAAAGTACCAAAATTGGAACGGGCCTTCCAACACCTTAATTACCTTTCTTCTAAAGGGTACATGTTGTTATGAAAATTAGTTGTAACATTATTTTGTTCATTTAGTGGTACATAATGACTGATGAACCTGCATGTCAATGATCGAGCCAAAGAAACGAATTTATGGAAAGAAACAGTTAGCTATAGCAACAAGAAAGTTATCGTTCTTTTACGAAGAGGTAATGGAAATTTTGTATCAATAGAAGTTCTGAGCTTTGGTCTAATAACACACCATTAACTAATTAGGTAATTACAATACTTAGATTTATAACTTATAGTTGAAAGTTATGGGAAAAATGAACAACAGTAGATATAACGTACGTAACAGCACAAGACATCACCCACAATGATCAAATTAGGGAATGTGATTAAATCGACGGATAATGTGGAATGGATATTTGTGGAAGTCTGTGTGTTGCATCAATCATCAGGCTATTAGAATAACAAGCTAAAAAGGATTTATTATTATTTTTTTTATTTTTTATTATAATATACGAATAAGTTTTTTGGTCATCAAGAGAGTGAACATTTTCTCCTTATCATCATAAAGTGGTAAAGCACGTAACCTTTTGATGCCCAGATGGTAACATTTCTGCAACAGGATAAAACGAAAGGAAAGATAATCATGGATTTACAATTTTGGTGTGGAGAGTAATCTCCAGTACATACAGTACAGATCGTAACATTGTGAGTAATGAATCTGTCTCTTCTGTGCCTTATTTCAAAAAAGAGAATATTGATTTTCAAGGTTTTAGATACTGTGTTTTGCCTCTACATCCTGTTAGTGATGTTAATAATGACGTGAAATACACTTACTATTGAATTGTATATTTGTGTATTGGATTAATTTGTGCTACGAACATGAGCTTATTGATTAAGCGTGCAGGTTGTATTTATAATTTCTTGTTGAAGGGAGCAGCATCTTACCCACTTAATTATCACCAACCGATTTCAGAAAAGAAGTGAAATATCTAAACCGGACATTTCTCTGCATCTGAATAGTAGCATTCAGCGTAATAGACTTCACAAATGGATAGCAAACTGCTTCTTTTCCTTTGCGCTGTGATTTACCCAGCACCTTGCGTTGCGCTAGACGAAGGATATTTTCTGATGAACGGTGGTTTCAGATTGGCCAACGGCACCTTCAGTGGCTCGCCGCCCGCGGTTTATCACGCCAAGTCAGACACACAGTGCACGGTCCTCTGTCTAGGTTCTGCGAAGTGCATATCTGCCAACTATCATAAGGAGAGTAATACGTGTGAATTAAATGACAAGACGACCCACGATGACGCTGGGGCGGTGCCCGTTGCTGACAGTGGCTGGGTGTATCTTAACCCAAATCTAGGTAAGGCGTCAAATGGATTGTTCTATTAAGTAGTTTCATATTTACTTATTGTCTGTTTTCTTTTTTACATTTTGGCTTCTAGTATCATTCGGATCAAAATATCTTCGCATGCGTTTTAGACCTACATTGTAAGACACTCTTATAGCTTGGGATTTGCTTCGTATCAAAATTAAAACAAGGAATTATTATGAATTAACAATCAAGGAAGCAAATTATTCAATGAACGCCGTTTGCCTTGGGAACCTTGGTTACAGTTGCCATTCAATATCTGCACGGTGACAGTATACAGCCCGTATACATGTATACCTTTTCTTGTGGCGTCCGTGCAGAGGCAGGCAGTGGCTGTGCGATTTTGCACGGATTCACTACTTGCGATTTTGTAAAGCAGAAAGGCTCCGTATATGAACTTCAAAATGATTTAACCTACCCGACCTCAAGGTAATATCTGAGAAATAACGGACACCCGTTCATAATGTAAACAAGCTTGGTCCAGGGTTACGTAACTGAGGGTCCGTATAACAGAAAGTCCGCCCGCCATTTAGTCATGGTTAGGGTTAGTCTGACCTAAGCGGGTCAAAATCTAGGGCAAGGCTCACCTGTACAAATGAGTGGGAAGCGGACTCCCTAATATAGGGGACTCTTTGTCAAGTTACACATTAACGATGCCAAAAACATCGCACAAAGAACCTGCCGCCGTGGAAAATGCAATGTAACCTCAGCTTTACACCCAATAAAATGCTTTTTTCTAGGTCCACCACGGTCACCGGCCATTTTATTCATAAACACCACGCAGCTTCACACCATAACGGTCACCTGGGTGGCAGGCGATGATGGCGGCTTTGACCAAACTTTTACCCTAGACATTAAAGAAGCTAGCGATGACGACAGTAGCTACGTCACCAAACTGACCATGGCCGATCCAGGTCACCGCAGTAATGTGACGTCAGTTTTAGCAAATTTGACTATGGGCATTACTTACACATTAAGGTTGACGTCAACCAATACAAGACCCATAGGAATCAATAGCACTTCTGTAACATCTAATTTCACTAATGGTAAGTTCTCGGCATATCACTATGTGAGTAACGGATTACATACTATACAATATTAACAAGTTTACTGAGTAGGCCTACTAAAGGTGTTTTAGTTATTTTGGCTGGAACTCTATGGACTCAGTGGTGCATGTTTTTCAATAATTTAAAGCGAAAATACGAATATGTAAACCGGGAAATCTTATACAATATGGACTGTCCACGCTGATGATATATTATATAATGATGTTATATTATAATCTTATAATTAGGTGGAAGGGACTGCGCAGAGCTCTATAAGAGGGGCGAGGTAAGAAGTGGAGTTTACCAGATTCACCCAGGGAACAGCGCAGATCCCTTCGGCGTCTACTGTGACATGACTACTGATGGAGGGGGATGGACGGTAAAGATTGATTTTTTATGTACTCACTTACTTTATATAAATGCATTTATTTCACAATAATTATACTTATTTTTTCTTAATCTTCAGTTGTGCACAGTAAGCGAATCCGTTTGGATTTTGATTGTTCTTTTAAAATTTCATGAAATGTTAGAAAGGTTATCTTATTGCAAATACAATTTATTCCTCCTAATTTTCAGTTATTCCAGAAGCGTATGGATGGCTCTGTCGATTTCTACAGAGACTGGAATGACTACAAACACGGCTTTGGAAATCTTAGCGGGGAACACTGGCTAGGTACTGTGTACATTCTGGAACCTGAAAACACCTAAGAAAACAAATTTCCACAAACAATATTTCTAGGTCAGCATTAAAAATCAAAAAAGGTAGGATTTTTAAAATACTCAATACGATTGGTGTAAGACGATGTCTCAGCACTGTTCTAACAGTCGATCAGAATGTCTTGTCGTAATCTACCCCTGTATATTGTCTCCTCATCCAAAGCCCGTTTAAAAGCTCTTTGATAAATATGATTTATTCCAGGCAATGACAAGATACATCTTCTCACTTCCCAAGATAACTATGAGCTACGCGTCGACATGGAAGACACTGCAGGTATTTGGGCCTACGCCCACTACAGTGACTTCAGTATCTCATCGGAAACGTCGAACTACCAGCTAACAGTGGGGACGTATTCTGGAGACGCAGGCAAGAAAAGATATCTAAATATGCAACATGTAATCTAGATGTAGATCAGATGGCCATGGTGCAATCAGTTAGGGTTTGTTCGAAAATGCTTTTCAAGTAGGAATTACTGTCACAAAGCCAATATACCAACAGGAGACCACTCATAGTGCAGATATAAGGTTACAGATAAATACGACCCTTTTAAAAATAGGTTGCAAGCATTTGTGTAACGCGCCTAAATCTCTCCAAAATAACCGCGAAAGTTTTTGAAATCCCATATTCGCGGCATGTAATTTCATTTTAAATGTCTTTAAGTCAATGGGTTTAAAGGGATCCGTACTGCAAAGCACTTTTACAGTACAGTTATATATTGAAATCAGTACCATAACTGCTTGACAAATCATTTTCAGGGGATGACCTTGCCCTTCACAACGGGAAACTTTTCTCGACAAAAGATAGAGATAATGACAATAGGGCAGGTGGCGGCTGTGCGCAGATATTCATGGGAGCTTGGTGGTTTGATAATTGCCATTACTCCAATTTGAACGGCCTTTACCACCTGGGCAGCCATGCTTCATACGCTGATGGCGTCAACTGGAAACAATTTAGAGGGCATTACTATTCTCTGAAGACCACCGAGATGAAGATTCGCCCTTTTGACTTTTAGCGTGGTTTTGGTGCCTGTTTTACAAAAGGACCGGCTTAATATTCGTCTTAGAAGAAGACACAGGATTGAAGCACTCTGGCTACTGATAGACAATTAGGTTTAGAGTGCCGAGGTAAATCCCACGGAAAAATTACACCTTAAAACGACGGTCGGTTAAAAGACATTTAGCCTCCAAGCTTATTACGTGTTAAGTGTACAGTGTGGCCCATAAAAATAGTTAACTTTCTATCTCAATTAAGAGTAAGTCTTTTTATGGACCATCCTGTGTTTCACAGCTTTTCCGTGGAATGTTCCTACTGTTTTCTTATATTTAAATTTATGAATGTGGATACCGTTTCTTTGCCACAATACGTTCAGCCATGAGTTACGTTTCTCTGATCAATCAGTATTTAAATGCAAACAATTGGCAGGGGGAAAAAACTATGTCGTCAAAACTTTATGATTTTGGCTCCAGTAAAATGGAACATAGGCCCACTGTCATTCAGTTCGTGACAACTTTAAAGTTGAAAGTCTTTTGTTGTTCAAAACCCTTTATAAATGTGATTTTAAATGCACATTTTAATTTAATATCTTAACTTCATTTTTTTGGCTTGTCGTAAAGGTACGTATGAAGAGTGTCTGTGGAGCGTGGATTCCTAGTACAGTGTAACACATATAAACTACTCAAATAAATTCGACATGCCAAGGGATAAACTGAATAAATCACTCGAGCAGCCATAAAAAAGCTTTAGACTGCTCCTGAGCTAACCAAAATAACAGTAAAAAAGTAGATAGGTTGTCTGTATTAATTTGCCATACGAGTATTGATTTTAATTGAAATTATTTTAGTGTGGAACGATTTGGGAGACTGAAGTGGGAGGGGAGGTAAAGGTTCCAGAAAAATGTTTGCGTGCCTGGGTATATCAAAAGCGTATAATACACACTTTTAGCTAGACGTAAAACTATAATCATCTCCAATTTCACCTTGTACAACTTTGCAGACTCTTTTACATTTCATCTGACTTTTACATTCCATCTGCCTCTCCATATAATGTTGCAGACCGCGTCAACTGTTCGGTTTTTAGGACACACTATCCAGCTTGAGGGCAGAAAACAATACACAGATTAGGCCGGTTTTTAACGTAATATGAATGAATACTGTAACGTGTATCGACCGAAAAAATCAATTGAAAAATAAAAAGCCTTCCCTACTCGGACTGTATTATATCATTTGGTGGCCTTCACCTTGATAGCGATTAAAATGATAAACGACACCGCAATATCCCTCATATCCGATTCCGCATAACTGTTTATTTCTATAGAAGCAGTCATACAAAAGACAGAAATATTAGTTTCAAGCTGCATCCAACAACACAATTCAGTGCGTCGGGAGAACGCGAGTGAGCGATGTGCAGCAGACGATCAATAGATCCATAACTTCCACATTAGATGACAATTAAAGGTCGTCTGGTAGTTTTTTTTTAATGTTAAAAGATTAATGAGGAAAAGAAAAAATACAAAGGTTTAACAAATATGATGCAATAAAATATAGTGAAAGGAAGTTAGTTATTCTTATCTAAGGCTTCATTCACATGCAATGTCTATTTTCTAAATTCTATTTTCTATTCGCGCTATCTTATGATCACGGTCTGTGCCCTGAATATCCCGCCGCGTAATTACTGGCAGCGCGAGCCAGTTACTTATAGTAACTTATAGTAACTGTACATTTACAGTTTAGAGAGCATATATATATATATATATATATATATATATATATACATCAACCTGAAGGCTTGACCCCCTTATTCACAATACTAATGAATTTGTACAAATTATTCAGTTTTTTCTTATTTTTCGTTGAAAATATCTCATACATTTTAATTACATTCGGTCTAATATATGCTTTTTTTTTGGAATATATAAGTTTCGACTTTCTGCAAAAAAGGTACATCTAAAGACATAATGAAATTCATCCCCTATTTCATTTTTACACAAGTTGCATAATCTCAAATTTCTAGGTATTTTTTTCCATCTGCCCGTTTCAACTTTGTTTACCTGTGAGCAAGTTTGTCCAGAATGATACAATTCTTCCTTTTATAATAATACTTAATGGCATTCTACCTAATTCCCCATATATCATTATCTTGGGAGTGCTGGTTTTTAGATTTAATAGATATCTACAAAATTTCAAGTGCACCTGTTCTATGATTTCTAAATTACCAAATCCCCATACTTCACATCCATATAATAAAATCGGAACAATAATCTTATCAAAGAGATATAGCTGATCAACAATGCTTAGATTTAGATGCCTTGCTTTCTTAAATATCCCATACATAGCTTTAGTTGCTTTCTTTGCTGAATACCTTTTTGTTTCTGAAAATGATCCCGTTTTAGAGAAATAAACTCCTAAGTACTTGAAACAATTAACTATTTCTACATTTTGGTTATTAAAAGTAAATTTTATATTCTTTTGGGTGCGGCCCTTAGAAACTATCATGATTTTTGTCTTTTCTACATTTACTTCTAACTTCCATATCTGACAATAGGTGGAGTAGCAATTAAGTTGATATTGTAGGTTTTCTTTTGAATCTGCTAGGAGAACCGTATCATCTGCATATAGTATGATCATTATTTGCATTAATATGTGTAGTTCATGTTCTAGTTCATCTGTTACATGTGATAAGCCTGTGACATCTTTTTGCATTAGAAATTCTTCAAGATCATTTAGAAATACTGAGAATAAGAAGGGTGATAGGTTTTCGCCCTGTCGTACTCCTGTTTTGCATGGGAAATATTCCGATAATATACCATTTAAAGATATTCTAGATTTACAGCCATTATACATGTTTACAATAACGTTCAGACATTTTCCATTTTCATTGTGGTTCATTAGCTTCCCCCATAACCCTGCCCTCCATATTTTATCAAAAGCTGCTTTTAGATCTATGAAAGCACAATATAATTTCTTTTTTGATGCAACTGAAAGGTCTATAAGTGTATTTAATGTAAATATGTGATCAATGGTAGAATAGTTGGCTCGGAAGCCAGCTTGGTTTTCCTGTAACAGCATAAAGTTGTCAGAGTAATCAGTTAGTCTTTTACATAATATAGAAGTGAATACTTTACCCAGACAACTGAGTAAAGTAATTGGCCTATAGTTCTTTGGGTCATTTATGTTTCCCTTTTGCTTATAGATTGGGATTATAGTGCCTATTAACCATGCTTCTGGTAAAATAGCAGTATCTAATACCAAATTAAATAATTTTTTATAGATTGGCATCATAGTGCTGGCAGAAGAGATAATATACTCATTCAATATCTTGTCAGCACCCGCTTTTATTTTTCTTTAATTTTTTTATTGTGTTTTGGATTTCAGTTTCAGTAATTGGTTCATTAAGCCTTTCATTATTTATCTGGTTATGGTTATAATTCGGTGGGTTATTTCCATCTACACTACTGTTTACTTCCTTGAAATAATTGTAAAACTCGTCTAGGTTTTTTATTTCCAGTCACCTTCGGTGAACTTTTAACCTACGTGTACTTTCTGTCACTGTCACACAAGTATAGTTGAAGGCGGTGGTTTGAAATGGTATCCTATGTTGGCTGGGGTGTGGGTGGGGCGGGGGGCTCATCGCAAAAGTATAAGTCGACATTTTAATCATGCATCATGCAAAAGGACGCATCTTTCCTAGATTAGCCGAAGCAGTTGCTATCACTAGTTAGTACTTCGTTTTTTGCAAAGGTAACAGTATAGATATTGATCCGCACTATTTAAATCGTTTCAAGCACGTCATCATCATGAATAATTTATTCTTATCGGGGAACGACTGTTTTGATTCTTTGATGAATATTTTTGGTTTTAAATGGTGTTCAGAGGTTATCAATACATTAAATTTGAGCAGAGCCTTGAACTGGCTGAAATATTTATTCTACATGTCGTTACATGGGCCACAAAACGGAATTCGAATTGCATTACGGTACGGGAAAAGATTTACCCGCTAAACGATTTGAACTTTTCGCCAACTCAAGCATCGCTGTTGGATACAATATTTTATTGTGAATTATAATACAACAATATTGCATCTATGGGACAAATATCGTAACCGTTTACAGTTTTATTCCATCGATTAAAATGATAACGTTTTGTTTTGGTGTTAGCTGACCTCCAGTATGATTGGAAATGTTTGTCAGCTATTTAACAGATGTTATGCAATGTCCAATTCAAGGTGACCTGCCTGTCATTACATAGCAGTCAAGTGACATGGTGATTCACTACCAAATTCACTTTAGACCCATTTAATGTTTGCTACAGTTCCAGGTCATCCACGTGCACTGTCCAGCAGAAAGTGTGTAGATTTATTTTTTAAAATAAAGATATATTCATTAACTTAGCTGTAGCTTGTAATCCAGCATTAACTAAATCATCTTCCAATTGCTCTGTCTCAACTAGCACATTTCTATGAATTTTTGTGAAAGCGTCGCAATCATGTCACTTTCGGTTAGCTTATTGAGGCAAGGCGCTTATAAATAATTTTGCACTTCTTTGGCAAACTTAGTGCTCTCGGTTAAACTTGGAGATACTTTCTATCGTAGCTGTTCTATCATAAATTTTCAATTTTTCAATTTTTTTTTTCGACAGGGCATTCCTTTTATAATTTTTGTCCATGATTAAGACATGTATTCTGTGTCAGTAAGACAGATAGCGCTCTCATATTAACTCTGTAGTTGATTTTTTGTGCGTTGATTGTTTGATTACTTAACCGTCAATCGAGCCGTCACATTTGATAACTTTGATTGACACATTTCAATCAATAGAGGCAACAGTTTCTTACCCTGGGTGTCAGAGAAACGTAAAAGCTAGCTTGTAAATATATACCTTGTGATGGAGTCGCTTTTACTAGTAAACTGCAGATTCACTGCGGAGCAGTTCTATTTGATTGATGGAAGTGTAACATGGCCGCTGGTCACTAGAGCCGGTATTGTTGATATGGGTTATATATGAAATCAAGATCGAGCTGGCAATACCGGAATCTAGAACCTAGGGTACAGTTTCTTTGCTGTATGAATACATGTATGATTGACAATTAAAAAAGGGCACAATCTTACATATTTCCTCGCATTCCTAGGTTTCATTTGCAAAGGGTGTTGTACGAAATGACATTTCCCTGCATCGTAAGTTTCTGTAACAACGGGTACGCAAATACCGAGGTTAAGGCGTTTACTGGGAGTATCGGCTGCCAATAATAATAATAAAAATAATAATAATATGGAAAGTATGTGATATCCTCTTTTACACGGTAATGTTAAGCTTTGGCCATATATAGCCAGGACTGGCGGTGGATAAAGACTGGTCTTGGCGATGACTGGGGAACTTGGGCAGTACATGGAATAAAGCTGGCTGGAAACCCACCACTCTTGTAGTTCGATTCTTCTCGATCGGCGAGTCGAATATTGAACTTGACGTGTGCAGCAGCTAACGTACTTCTTACATCATCATTTAAATCAACACTCGGTTGTTATTATAAAAGTAATACATGTACCGGGTATAAATACATGTATGATGATATAAAGGAATACCTGTACATGTACCTGCTTCTCTTGTGAAGAGATCAAAATGAGCAGAAAAAGACAGTAGATGACATCACCTTTCAATGTCGTCATTATAAATGGGAGTTATTCTTTAAAAAGGAAGAAACGTGCGTACTCCCAGTATATGAATATTATATGCGAGTTTGTTGGGGTGGGTTGGGGGCCATTTAATTATGAAGATTTGTTAGATTGGTTTGTTGACCGCAGTATTTTTCCTTCTTTTTATGCAAAATAAATCTGATTTCGTTGTTGATATGATGCTTACACCCCATTTCCATAGATTTTTAGATCGATCTATCCCTGTGGGTAGTCTCACTAGATTACTGTCAGCTTGGCCGGCTTAAGCGTCTGTCCCGCCTACTAAAAGCTGTAAGGGGGTAATTAACTATGGTGCCCGCTCGGCTGACTGCAATTTAGCGTGAACCCCCAGGGAGTTAGGTCGATCTAAATCTCTGGGAAAGCACCCTTAGATGACTAGAACGTAACAAGCTCATGTATAAAACAATTATCCATTTAGAAATTTCAGATCACGCTGGGTGACCCAGGGGCGGATCCACGATTATTTGAAGGGGGGTCCGGTTTTTTAGGTATGACAGGTCTCGGATGCGAAGCCGACCCTCGCCCCCTCTTCCACCCCCTTGACGTGGGGTTCGGGGCCCACAGAAGGGCACTGAAAAATTTTGGGATTTTAGAGGGCGAACGGTGTTATTTGCTATGGTCTAGAACTATGCCGTAGGTGTGTGAGGAGGGGGCTAGTCAAAATTCTAATATCAGAAGAGGAGTATTGGTGTGATTTATTTTTCAGAAACCGAAATGGGGGCAGGACCCCCCTGACAACACTCCTTAATCCGCCACTGCTTGGGCTGCAGGGTTTTGCCTGTGCTGGGGTCTCGGTCTCATCGTGACGGTAGCACAAAATTCATGCGTTGTACTGGTTGTGCTTACGCACGGCAGGAAAGGTCTCAAAAAGTATTAACTTTCGAACAGTTTGCGCTGCCACAAAGATGAAGAAGAAGAGGAAGAAATAGAAGAACCAGCCCGTCCCTTCCTGTGTTGACGTGAAAAAAGTGGTGGGCAGATGGCTTTTAAAACACCATTCTTTTTAGCCCGCGCTCCGACTGCATTGGGCAGCTGTAGGTGTGTGAGGAGGGTGCGTTCCCCCAATATATTTTGAATTAAGCCATTGATGTTGTGTTTTTGTTATGTAAACCAAATATAGGTCTTCAAATTGGAAGATTGACTGCCTTGTATGAATAAAATTAACAAATCTAGGCGGGGCTAGTCTCTATAGTAGACAGCGTATGGAGTATTGCCCTCTACAAAAATTGCCCCGTTCATGAGAAGGCGCGTTACTGTCTACCATTAAAAGAAATAGAAATAGAACGACTTTTTATATCAACCTTGTATCAATTTCCGATTCCCCATCGAGTAAATTCTGATTCATTCTTACGTATATAGAGATTAAAATAGTGCCCCTTGCGGTATGAAACGTTAATATACTGCACGTACATGTAGAATATTAACTGCAAAAAGCATTAATATGCGTCTTCGGACAAAAAAATCATATAATGTGCTAGATGAGGCAAAGCAAAGATGATGTTGTTAATACTGAATTAATTTTATTTTTACTTAAAAATAGAATGAAATAAATTAGATAAAAAAGTATGTTTTCAAGTAAATATTCGATCAAATATTAATTCTTATACGACGTAGCATCCATTTTACATATAATGAAAAATTAATTTTTTGCCAATATGAGGAAATACAGTATAAGATATTGAACGAACAACTTCAATAAATTAAACCAAGAATTTCAAGTTTTTGATTAAACCAGCCCGACTTATTCCACTATCAATTTTCTCACGTTATTGAAATATGGAGTTTTTTATGCTTATGAAATACTAACAATTTATTGCAGATTAAAGTATTGCATAAAATTGTTTTCAGTTTTAATTTGGCAGTTTTAATTGTGAAGTTTATTTAAATCAACAGTTTTCATGCCCCGGCCCTTTATAAGGAACGAATAAATCCGGTAGATTTTAATTTTACCTGGCCACTAACATCATTATCTCGGCATTTTTCCTTTCCGAAGCTCATGAAAAAAATGACAAGGTTTTACTTTTTATACTATTCGTTTTTTAAAAATGATCCAAAAATATTCCTTGGGCGTAAAAGAACATGAGTGTGATTTAACTAATATGTTCAGTATACGAAGTTCCGATTTCGTACGAGCACCAAAGAAAGAATTATGGAGCAACAAACATCGACAACAACGTTAATTCATGTATAATCATTTTACATCATATCCAGAATAAGAATGACAACTGATTTTTTTACTACAATTAAAAACGCATGTGAAAGAACACGGCACTCTTTCACGTTGTTAAATTTCAGTCTCTCGGTTCAAATAAAGAACCCGACGTTTATTCACGCTGCAAAAAAAAAAAAAAAAAAAAAAACCCTACCTCCAGAATGTTACGACATGTATTGTTATAGACAGGAATGAATCAAATTCAACTTTGATGGAAGCTGTCAAGTGCACGCGACTATGAATGACAGTTTTTTAAACAAACGTCAAACACAATCACTTCACTTTTCTCTCCGAACATGCAATGTAAAACTCCTATATCCTTTGATTGACAAGATGCCAATCAAATTCATTAGTTCTGATAGTTGCTGTCAAGTAATAACAGCTTGATTGGCAGGTTATATAAACAAACGTCAATCACAATCATTACACAGTGGATCTATAGTCGTCTAACGCGTTTATTTCAAGCTTCCTACGTCCTTTGATTGACAAGGTGCCAGTTAAATTCAGTTTGTTTTGATAGCTGCTGTCAAGTAATAACAGCTTGATTGGCAGGTTATATAAACGAACGTCAATCATCGCGCAGTGTGATTTCTCTCGCTATGAAACAGTGAGTACGCCGAAAGAGAGCGCTAAAATCTGAAGATAGTAATAAACTTGCAAAATATTTCTAGAGAATATATCAAACATGTTTTCAAAACTAGTTCTCTTTCCGAATACTTCAGCGTGTCTAATATGACACTCTAGATTACAAACTATTTTGTAAAAGAAGAATTTAGCAAAAGAAACCAATTTAAAAACAGATTCAAGTAAGGATTTATGATATTTGATTTTATTCTGGAGGTAGCGCATGGGTCATTTCAAAATTAGTACTACTGTGTGCCCCAGAAGGAAGAATAAATGTATTTGCATTATGTGTGGAATATTGACAGATTCTTTTAATGTCAAAGTCTACTTTCTGCAAAATAATAAATGAATAAAATAAATAAATAAATGAATAAAACGATACTAATTCATCTTCATTAAAGGTGACATTCGTGTTGTGATTGAGGTAGGTGATTTAATTTTTGCGGGGCTAAATGTTAGCAAGGATCTGTGATAATAAGTGGATGGGAAACAAAAATATAACCGTAAACAAAAGTATAAACAAGCCGCTACTTCGCTATTGTAACTAAGTTTGTTAGTTTATTTTACTGCAGTAAAGCGTGGACAAAATAGTTCAAAAAGCCTTCACAGTGCCGTTGTTTTTGCGACTTCAGCTGCTGGGGTTAGGTGAAGGGGCAAGGACAGGGGCGGATCCAGGATTATAAGAAGGGGGGGGGGGGTCCGGAACGACAGACCTCGGATGCGAAGCGGACCATCGCACCTTTGAGGTGGGGTTTGGGACCTGCTCAAAAAAATGGTGACAAAAAATGGTGTTTTGGAGAGCAAACAGTGCTGCTCGGTACGGTTTAGAACTATAGGCCTATATGATTAATTTTATCTAGTCAAAATTCTAATTTCAAGAGGGGAATTTTGGTGTGATTTAATTTTCAGAAACCGAAGGGAGGTCCTGACCCCTCCCACCCCCTCTAAATCCACCACTGGTGACCTACAGGGGTACATGTACATGTCGTGTTAGTGGTAGGCTACATTTCAAGAGCGCATATAAATTAAAAACACGCAAAAGGAAAATGGTGTTCATTTCGAATTACAAAATTTTAATCAATTTAATAGTGTTCATACAGAACCAAGTCTTAAAGGTAAAAATCATTAAAAAATTAGTTAACTACATGTAATTAATTATTCCCTCAATAATGCACCCAAAACCTTTCAGTTGTCAGTAAATAGTAAACTTGTAGTTTGGTTTGTCTTGATTTAACATTCCCTCTACAGTTGTGCAGATAAAACTGAAAGATGTCGAAAGCTGCAGTCGAGCGCAGCAGTCTTGTAGCCGTAGGGCACAGGAAAATGACCAGGAGTAAAACAGACCTACCAAGAAAAAGTTATTATTTCGCTGAAATTAGAAAAATCAACACCAGTAAAGCAAATAGATACAGAAAAGCTTTTATCTACATTGGCAGCCAGATAGACAGGTGGAAGAAGGCCATGGAGCTTTGGGAGATTCCACGCAATTCGGATTTTGCCAAATTTCTTCTGGATCGGCTAGATATTGAAAAGTCAGTACATTTGGTAAACTTATGAGTAAAACATAAACGTGGGTCATATAAAGCTAAAGAATAAGGTTAAGTGTGCATGTACATCGCCGTACTGCCATGTTACGATCATGCACAAACGACCATAAACGTCTACAACCATAAAATGGTTGAGCTGGGAATCGGTTAATATATGTATTTTTGACCAAAAAAAAAAAAAAAAACGTATTTTAAGTTAAAAAAAGAAACAATTTTTGATGTATTTCTCACACTAAGAAGTCTGTTCATCCATTGCCAATCGAGAGTATTTGTGCCAGTACTGGTATATGATTTCACAGCCTCATCGTCTTGATCAGTTGGTATGCTAAAAATAAACCCAGGCCAGAATGTAATGCAATAAGAATATAACTGTATTATGTTTTATTAGTTTGGCTTTGGTGAATACTACCGGTACAGTGCAAGTACATGTATCTAATGACAAAAAATAATTGATGTTGAATGTTTTATACCAAGAATGTAAGTCTAATTTGAAAATTGTATATAAAATAAAATTACACACACACACACACACACACACACACACACACACACACACACATGAGCATTACATATTTTTTAATCTGAAACTCTATTGAATTCTTTGTCATAGCAGGACCAAGCTGCTGGAACAACAAGAAGAACAGTCAGCACACCAGAGCCAACAACTGAAAAACAATATCACTGATCAAGGGCTGGTAAAGGAAGAAATGGAAGATGGATGTGCATTCACTGCCAATGTGGAGAACCAGTATGTGTCACAAGATGGCCCAGGAACCCAGTTGAAGATAGATAACATGGATGTATATGATCCTGGGGAGAGTGCTGAGTCATTGTGTCAAGCTGGTCTGACTTCTGGTGACTGTCTCCATCCTGTGACCCAGTCTCCCATCAGCTATGACAATATTCAGCATGAACACATTGATGTAGAACAGCAGAATATCATCAAGAAAATGATTCAGCAGACAAACTCTCTTCCTGTTCCCAGCTTGTTTATAAAGCAGATAGGGAGAAAAAAAGACACTATGAATATACCCTCTCCACTTTCCCAATTGAACTGGAAATCAAATTACAGCCGAATGGGGAAAAAGAAGACTATTTATAAGTGTCATCAGTGTGGCAAGAGATATAAGGACAAGACCTGTTTTTTGAAGCATGAAAGAAGACATGCTGCAGGTGAAATGACCTTTATTCCGTGTGATCACTGTGATAAAAAGTTTAAATCACAGGAGAGCTATCAGCGTCACCAGAGGTCGCTTCCAGGTGTTAAGCCATACCAGTGCCATTTCTGTGAGGAGAAATTCCAACGAAAGAAGGATTGCTACAATCATGAAATTAGCCAGCATGGTCCCAAGCCTTATAAATGTTCAATCTGCCCTATGGCTTTTGGCTGTAATTCAGCTCTGATTGTCCATGTGCGATACCACACTGGGGAGAGACCCTATGCCTGCCAGTATTGTGGGAAAAGGTTCTACAACAGGTGCCACCGTAGGGACCATGAGCTGATCCACAAATTTGAAGAAAATCCGGACTGTGCCATATTTCCATGCCAGTCTTGTGGGAAGGTCTTCAGAAGGAAGAGAAATTTGAAAACACATGAGAAGATCCATGCTGCAGTGAAGCCTTACCAGTGTCAGTATTGTGAGAAGTCCTTCATCTGTAAGACCAACCTGACCAGTCATGAAAAATTACATGTAGGTGAAAAAACATGTAAGTGCCAATACTGTGAAAAAGCTTATGTAGACATCCATTCTCTTAGAAGACATGAAAAGCTTCACTTAAGGGAAAGATCCTTTCAGTGTCAGTTTTGTAGTAAAATGTTTCTTGCCAAAAAAGATGTTGATAGACATGAAATGATTCACACAGGTGAGAAACCTTTTCAGTGCCAATACTGTGAGAAGGTGTTTTCTCAGAAAGGGAATTGTATCAGCCATGAAAGAACTCACACTGGTGAAAAACCATATAAATGTCAATACTGCTACCAGGCATTTACCCATAATGTTAGCCTTTTGTCCCATATCAAGTCACATCACAGGAAAGTAATATAAATTGGACAGTTTGATTTTGATATGGTCCATATTTATCCAGCAAAGAAGTAATTTGGTTTTTAGGTGTTGTTGAAATATCCTAATACTGGTATGTCTACACTGTTGTATAAAATTTGTACACAATGTCAGCTTTTTTATGTACAGACACAGATATGTCTGTACATATAGCCATCACCTGTGTCTGTTGTTGCCATCACCGTGTACTTTTACTGATAACAAGATAATTGGAAAACCATTTTACCTTTTGGCTTGAAACTTGCAGAACTGATGTATAGTCATAATGTGCAGGTCAAGTTTGAAAATCGCCATGATCGGGCCATTACCATAAAAGATATGCTTTTTTTTTCACTTTTTTCAGCATATGTGCAACACCAATAACACGATAAGTGGAATATGGTTGTACCTTTCGGCTTGAAACTTACAGAACTGATGAACATTCATTATATGCAGGTCAAGTTCAAAAATAAGTATGATCGGGCCATTGTTTCCGTAGTTTTGCTATTTTTTCACTTTTTCAGCATCTATGCAACACCGAAAACACGATAAGTGTAAAATGGTTTTACCTTTTGGCTTGAAACTTACAGAACTGATGAATATTCATAATACGCAGGTCAAGTTCGAAAATCAGCATGATTGTGGTGACATGTTTGTGGTGACAGAGACCAAAGTAGGTTTTATTTCTTTCAATTTTTAACCAGTATTTACAAAATGATTAACAGTATGATTACAAGCAATTTTCATTTATCTACTATACATAACGTGGACATTGAGAAAATTTGATTAACATTTGGCTTTATGCCAGTGGGAGTTCTAAGTCACACTAAAATGCTTACAGTGGTAGTAATAAATATGTTTCCATTGTAAACCAGTTTAACAATGTTTGAAATGTTTTAATCCCTATCCTGTGAATAGAAGGGGGCGGGCAAACAATGGAGAGCCGTATAAATCCCTTCAAAATTCAACGCACAAACACAATAGCTTACTAGTAGGTGGAATAACACAATACTCTAGACGAGTGAACCCCACGACGCCAGTTTCTGTGGTCCAGCGCGAGCATGAAAATCCGCTGTAACTAGGTGTAATTAACAGCAGGATACATCAGCCAGAAGGTCCCCATTGTTTGTTGCGGCAATAGGATTATAGCTAGAACCCATGCTAACGCGTGCCACTAAACCATGCCAAAAGGACAGTAGCGAACTTTCCTTTTGGCACAAGCAGCTGATCATGTTCTAAGTGTTGATAGCAAACTGCTAGTTAAATTTGGTACGAGTTATTTCATTCAATATGAAGTGTTCCTTAGTCAAAAATTGAATTTGATTAACATGCATCAGCATCGTACATCGATTTACCACTCTGCTGTGTCCGAGATTTAACATAATCTTTCGGTTGACCATATCCATGGCCTTGCCATTCAGGGGTAAAGTAAGACTTGCCTGAACATTTAGGGACTGACTTTCCCTGTGATATTTGGGACGTGTCAATGTCCTTCATTTTTGCCTCCACATCATCTCCAAATACATTTTCTGTGATGGGATTAGAGTCCTTACATATCTTCTAATATACAGGCTTCAGTTTTTTTTTTTATTAGGTTTCTTTGCGGTAAAGGTCTGTGAAACCAACTTGCATAAGCAGATAACTATCCTTCACTAATTTCAAACAGTCCACAGTCAACTCATGGCTCAAACCCTGTTTGTTTTTGGATTCAGAGAATAAGGCATTAAAAGCCCTCATTAGTGGGTACAGTGCTTTCAGCTGTACATGCTGTATTTTCTGGAGATTATAATCTAATTCCCTGGCACCTTTGTGCATAATGTTCCAAATGGTACAATTTGTTGATGGAACAAAACATTGTTTACAGTTACCTGGTTTGTGGTGAAGGTTAACAAGTTTTTTTTTTTTTTTTTACTTTTTCTTCATCTGCTTTACAATGGAATGATTTTATAAGATGAGAGGCCAGTGTGTCATCAGTGTTTGGACCCACTTTGTCTGAATTGTCACGAAAATCCTTTAATGAATCGAGAATGCCTTGCACATCACCATCTATATCAGGGTCTGAAGTCCCTTCACAAGTGGGTGCACTAACTTCATCAATGAGGTTGTCCAGATCATCAACCTTACTACTTTTCACAGGTCCACCAGCTAGGTGTTTCTTCTTTCTCTTAACTGATTTTATTATCTGAAGGAGCAATGCCACCATATTGGAAAAAACGAGGTGGTCATCAACACGATCTCCATCCAATAGCTCCTCTTGTGGCATTTCAGACAAAAGCTGAGAAAAAGTGTCACGGTCACTCACAGCACTGTGTGGACTATCCATGCCCATCTGCAACACCGTAGTCGGTAATGTTGCCATAATCAATAGTCTTGGTGTCGTACAGTAAAACAAAACACACGAGTGATTTTGTAAAAACACTGTCAAACAACGTTAACAAGTGCAAGAAAAGGGCAACAAATACAGTATTGAGGATCACAAGCCTCTGTGAGCAGACAGCGTAAAATACAGCTTTATGGTACACAAACCGAAAAATTAAACTTTTACGCACCTGAAAATTTCCACATGTATGTCTGAAGACAAAATGGCTATCACTAATCACGTGATGGCTATGTCACATCTCATGGGATTCCTCAGTGTTGTTGATTTGGTAGAACTATACTCATATGAGTACATTTCCATTCTCAACACTTAAAAACAAAATAATCAATTTACTGTCAATTTTATATGATCAACTAAGAAAATTGCTGAGATGGAAAAAATATCAACTTGATAGAAAAATTCAGACATGAATTTCAGTAATTCTACCAAAATATTTATCGGTTTATAAAGTGTATACAGTATATTGTCTCCTGCTCAGTGGTGGATATATCTGTAGATCCGTCCATGGAAAAACTGAAAAATGAACAATCCTTCAGTTCTTGTTTGATGTCCTGCTGCTCCACAGAGGATATGTTATGTGCAGCGGCCTGTTTATTTATGTATGTGGAGTCAGTTTTGATTCCTTTCGCATTGTTAACTTCACACAACTGTATGAAGTCTGTAATTGGCCTGTTCTTGGCAGCAGCTGCATAGGCATTTCTAAACAGAAGACGCAAACGACATCTCTCGTTCTGCTTCAACCCGATCAGAGCCTTACCGGCTTCAGTGGTACTCACAGTGCCTGCCTGTACATTCTGATCTTGGCGGACCAGCTCACTAGTTCTCATTTGAGCATTGGAAGACTCGTGGTGAATAACAGCAGTTTTCCTAAGATTCGACCATCCTATAATGAAACTCCCACCCTTGGTCAATTGTGGCTTCATGAAATGATTTTAAAGAGGCCATGTTAGCTATTAAGCATTGAGCTTCGGATGGAATGTGAAAAATTTATATTTTGCTTAGTTTGATCTTAAATGATGTATTTAGTCATAAAATGCACAAAAATTACCACTAGCCATGTTTCAACCAGTTCCTCTGGTTTCCATAGCAACAAATTGCTTTTCCCTAGAAACCAGTCTTTGGTAGGTAAAAATACCAGCTCAAATAGGCCTAATAACCATGATAATAAATAAAAAATGAATATGTATATAATACTGACTTTTATATAGCAATGTCAAAAAAAGACATATTGCTCTATCCAAATATACAAATATATTTGTTCTGTATTTTTACTTTTTCTTATTTTTTAAATGTATTTATTTCAAAATGGCAGCTGTGATATACTCCTCCATTGTTTTGTTCATAATGAGCAAAGCATGAAGTCGTATTTAAAAAAATAAATTACATAGTAATTGATAAACAAACATTTTATACTCTGCCAAATTTTCTCAAAATTTCAAATTTAATAAAATTCAATTATGGGGCAAATGTGTGTTAAATATGATATAAATCAACCATTTAGTGTAGTACAATGATACAGCTGTGCAAGAAAGTAGATATGGCTTATCTTTGCAAAGTCTTTTGCTTTAGTATTATTCCTGTATCCAGTTGGCGTAATAGATTTTTATGTTTCATGAAGGTAGTAATGCAGTTAGACTCTGGGCATGTAAACAAACTGCCTGTGCATTCTTCTTGGCTTTCTTCTTGTTGGTTCTGCTCTTTGTTAGGACTCTGTGTAGCATAGGATACCGTAGCCGACTGTGCTTTTCTGTCATATACTTGATTTGCTCTACGTTATCTAGAAAAACAAGAATTTACATGTATGCATTTATCAACATGAATATATTGCCCCTCACCAATATTGTGCTGCTTCCATATTTTGATGCCATTGGAGGAAAACTGAAAGTAATAGTAATTAGATATATTTTTCAAATGACACTGTTTCAAAATGCTGATGTTTGATGGTTTGATGGAGGGTGGTGGTGTTGCACTAATGAGAGAGATGTTTGAAGAGTTGCTTTTCTTAACTGCTTCTAGAAATTGTGACGCTGTCCACACATCATTTCCTTCATTCACATATACTTTCTAACAGTTGACTTGTTATGTGCAGGTTGCCTGTCACGTATAGATTTTCCACCTTGGGGGTCTGCGAAGTCTGCCCGTGAAATGATAAAGGGGCTGACATGATTAATGATATGTAGCGTATCAAATTTCATAGATTCCTTAGAACTTTGCATGGGAGTTAACTCCAAGGCTGCATTCACATTGAGTTGACCCATGGCTCTACAAAGCCACGCCATAAATATGGCAGATGTACATGAAAGGAAAACCACCTAATCTTTTAATAGTCTCTACGTCTCTCACAAGCCTCCCCAGGCATCGTCCCTGCGGGGGTACAGTCATAAAATCTCGGCTCCATTGGGATGACACATAGGGAGGCACGTGAGAGGCGGAGGTCATGGATCACGCTAATATCCCCATCTGGCTTAGGTACACATGAAATAGCGCTCGTAATCAGAGGTTTCTCAGACAGAGTAACGTAGTGCCCTTCATTAAGTCTGAAAATAATCTCTTTTTCCACACGAGGACAGATGTCCAGTCTGCAGACTCTACTACTATTCTCTACTTCTACTTAGACAGTGTCTGCAATTTCAATATTACTGTCAATAAGTGAGAACCCGTTTAGTATACCGTTTAAGATAAAGTCTCTGTCTTCATCGTTGGCCAACTCATCACGCCATGAATCCAAACTGCTTAGGAGTGGAAGGAGATGGCGTGTAGAACCACCACTCTTGATTACTTGTTTTTTGTATCCTGCATAGTTTCACCAGTTGCGATCGTAGCTTGTTTTGCACACATGGGAGTACCTGCAATTGCGAAGAGAACATCCACTTCTACCGTTGAAACAGTCGTAGATGATGCGTCATGAAGACGGGTCTTATCTGTTACTACGCGAGCCTCCTTCCTGTGATCTTTGTTGGAATTTCTGCTTGCCGTGCCGTCGTCACGGAGGAAAACCTGCATCATATAGGCGTTGTCTGCTCCCCACTGGAAGTCACCTGCAGCTTTTGTGTTGTGGTATTCCTGATCATATTTCAGCACTGACCTCCATTGGAAGCGTTGGCCCATGTGCGCTTTTTTAATGAGGTAGCCCGCGTAATCCAGAGTCTCTAATAATCCAGAGTCTCTAAATGACAGTATTCAAGATTATTTATGGTGCATCGATTTTCTGACCAGAAGAGAGTTTCAAATGGACTTGGACAAAAGGGACATCAGACAACTGCTGGAGACATAAAGAAGTCTAGAGAGTGGCCTATTTGAATATCTGACAGGTGTTCTCTGTGACTCCCTTCTTTCATCAGTGGTTGTCCATGCCCAACAATATGTGCATGAATTCTTTGCCATTGTGTATTTGTACTTAGACAGATCGCGTATATATTTTCTAATTTCTTCCAAGGAATATTGATGGGAAATAAGAGATAATATCTGTCGCTGAGTTCCCCATTCTGTGGCTAGTCTGTAACCAAGGGCAATGACTTCTAGTGTGCTGGTGTTTCTAGCCATATCGTCCTCTCTTGCAGTAAGTACATCATGGAACAGCATATTTCCTTGGCCAGGACCTCATTGATGCTTTTCCTAGATTTTATGAAATAGTCAGCCTTTGTCCTGTCAGAGGACAGCTCCCATGAAACTTGAAGTGTTTTCTTTATAGGACTCACACCACACATCTCCAGAAAATTGTCCAGAGATAATCTTTTGTCCTTAGCTTCTTGGCTGTATGGCAGCCACTCACTTTCCTGAGAGCTTTCATTAGATGCAAGTACTTTATCCCCTATCTTCAGATCTGACTGTTGGGAATTCTTGTCTGCATACTCCTTGATTTTTCTTTCTTGTACTTGTCCGTGTTTCTGATCCTGTTGTCATTGTGTTGTGGAATGTCTCTGCTTATCTCTGGTAGTATAGTTTTCATTTTCCTGTTATTAAGAGCTTCACTTGGAGATACACCTGTGGTACGTGTTGTGCGGTGTAGCTCTGTATTGTCTCAAAAATCTGAATAATTCCTGTTTCCAATTCAATCCCTCTGTGTGCGCTGTACGGATTGCTTTTCCTGATGTTCACATGAATCTTTCAGCTACGCCATTTACTTGCGGCCACACTGGAGTAATTTTCCTGTGTCTGAAACCTAGAAACTTGGCAAAGTTCTGAAAATCTTGGCCATTGAAAGGAGGGCCATTGTCTGTTTTGACAGTGTCTGGAATGCCTTGTCCTGAAAATATGACATCTAGCTCAGGAATAGTAGATTTTGCTGAAGTTGAATGCACTATTTCTACCTCTGGGAAATGACTGTATAGTCGTCAATAACAAGTAAACTTTGTCCATTTGGGAATGGTCCGACAAAGTCAACTGAAACTTCTGTCCATGGTACACTGGGTAGCTTTGTCATTTGTAGTGGTTCTTGCTTGGGGTTAACCCTATCATCATTGTGCAGCTGTATCTTCTTGTCTTTCATTTTGTCAACCCCTACAGACAGATCTGCAAACTCTGCTTGCTCTGTCTCTACTGATGTATGCACTGAATATGTCATGTGCATTAAGTCTAGTTCATTTGCAGTTTTGTAGCTTAGAGGATTTCCCTTTCTTTCTTTGACTATATGAAGGGATGCTTGTGTTGCTTTACTTCTATACTGAAGTGTTGTATTAACTGTTCCAATTACTTTCAAAGCATCACTTGATCCATATGTCTGCTCATGATGCCTGCTGTGCAAGAAGTCCAAGATAGCTATGGACCACTTAAAAATAATTGTGAATTGTGGTACATTACTCAAAAGTGAAAATCCATCAAGGAGCTACTTTTCATACACCTACAGCAAGCTAATTACAACCAGAAAGTGAAATATTTATGTGGGGAAACACCATTCCATGTTAAAGTTCAAATCCCAAATATAATGGCAATTTAATTTTCACCATAATAATTATTTATAATATGTAGATGTAAGTATGATTGGAATATGCAAGAAAGTAGGATCAAACCCTTTCATGCTGTCTCAGTAATTTCCTTTTCACTTAAAGGAGTACTAGTTACTCAATGCTTTAGTTATTAATTTCCATTCAAAGAACTAACCTCTAAGAAGGCTCTGAGTGAAAGGATTAAAAATAAAAATTATTGAAATTGCTCTGTACAATTTCTTGGAATTTTTTTCTATGAAATGTATTTACGAACCAGAACCCTCAGTTAGCTATAGTTAATTTACTGTAAAAAATCAAACTCAATTTAAGGTAATATTTCTCATTGCTATATCAAAACATGAATGATATATGTTTATATATATTTTCAAAAACAAATTCTAAACAAAAGCAGATGTCAAAGCAAGGGCAAAGGCCAAACCAAAGATAGACCAAACATCTTTTTGACACATGTTATAACATGACAAAATGTGGCCAAAATCAGCAAAAACAAAAATTCTTTTCAGACATCATTCAAATGTTTTCATAAATGTTATCTTAATTTTGCACACAATTTTGTACAGTTTTCAACCTTTTTAAAACAATGTTTAGGATTTACATTTCAGAAAATGTTTTAGACTTGTTTCAAGAAGTGTTCTTAAAACATCCTTAAATGTTATCGTAACTTTTCTTCTTTTTTTTATATTTTATCAAGTTTATGATGGCACTATTTCCATGTACCTAGGTTCTAGATTTAGGTATTGCCAACTCGATCTTGACTTCATATATAGCACACATCAGCAATACACCGTAAAGCTAACACATGAAAAGGTATAGTAAGCAAACTAGCTTTACAGTGTCCTGACACTCGGGGCATTCCCATGTGGTTTTCTAGAAATTTTAAACTGTGCTAATGTTTAAGATTAGCAAAATTAAAAAAGAACGCAGTATATGATACAAAATACAAAATTTATTTATTTGGTGATGTGAGAATATGGAACAAATACAACAAGTAATAATCATAATACACACACACACACACACTATGGTTTTAACAGAATTTTAGAATCAAATTCATAAGAAACTAATTGGGCTGGGTTCCCAACTCCACCTGTATTTTATACCTTAGTCTCAATATGGACTTCCATTGAATATGTTACTGTTTTTACCATGATATTAAAACTCCTAAGACTTGGATTCTTAAAAAAAAAAAAAAAAAAAGTGGCAGATCTCACTATTTACACTGGCATATATACAAGTTCTGTATGTTGTTGCTGCAATTCTAGGTGGCTTACATTTCAAAATTGACAATTACCAACAAAAATAATTGTTACCAAAATAAATGGTTGTCAGGTATGTTCAATTTTTTAAATTAATATTATTAAGTGTAATTCTTATTATAATAACTCATTTTTCCCAATGCACATAGGGTACATGAAAACAAGTTTTTGTAATTTTTTTTAGTGGCCTTTATGTTAGCACACACTGTGTGACACATGAAGCACAGACATTGCATTGTATCCATTTGTGGTAATCATCATTTTTGCAAAACGGAATGTCACATATGCTTTCCTCACTTTTCCTTGCATCTAGCAGAAGTCGCTTCTTAGCATAAGTCCTAAAGGGCTTGCAGAGGGATTACTTACAACCAGTTCTTCTCTAACTGTTGAGCTCTTGGAGTGCCCAAGGAGTCCAACACACTGAAAGAGCATTTCTGCATGTCTGCAACAAGTAAAATCCAAGGCTGTCCCAGGCATGCAGAAAGTAGAAGGTATTTGTATTTGCTGAACTGAACCTAATTTTGAAAAATAATCAAAATATGATCGACTACTGTGTCATTTAAGATAATGTATACATGTGACAAAGAAAGGGACAAAGTTGCTGCAATTAGAAGATCAGAGTGCTCAAATTTTTCATTGTAACCAACTACAGGACGTTATTAACTACAGTTATATAATTAATACAATTATCAAACATAACTCATTACCACAAAAGTATCAAGACAGTAGCAAAGACTCTTAACACATAACTTTTTAAATAATAATCACATCCTGGCAGAGCCAATGATCAAAATAATTTTTCTCCCAAAGAGTTGCCCAAAAACAAGGAAACACATAGGTTGGGGTTTTGTCTTCTCATGATGCCTGCTGTGCAAGAAGTCCAAGATAGCCATGGACCACTTAAAAATAATTGTGAATTGTGGTACATTACTCAAAAGTAAACATCCATCAAGGAGCTACTTTTCATACACCTACAGTAAGCTAATTACAACCAGAAAGTGAAATATTTATGCGGGGAAACACCATTCCATGTTCAAGTTCAAACCCCAAATATTATGGCAATTTAATTTTCACTATAATTCTTGTTTATAATATGTGGATGCAAGTATGATTGAAATATGCAAGAAATTAGGATCAAACCCTTAAATGCTGTCTCAGTAATTTCCTTTTCACTTAAAGGAGTATTAATTACTCAGTGCTTAGTTAGTTATCAAATTCTATTGGGGGTTAAAAATCATAAACCATAATAAAAGTGCAAAAAATGTGATGACTGATTCTAAGGCATTTCTGACAAATATTAACCATATGATTGCACCCATTTTGCTGAATATGAAATAACTTACGTTGTCATTTAACCATTCTTTCCCATCCAATGTTCTTAAGTCACCCATCTCCAAATTTAAGTGTTGTCTCCTATGACTAACTTTGTGTCTGGTTTTGGTATGGAATGTATTTCTAATTCTGGTCCATCTTCGAAATGTTGGTGGAGTGGTTGGTCTCCAAGAAGCAGAGGGGGTAGTTCAACACGTTCAGTGCAGGACTAGGTGTCACAATGTCATCTGCAGCATCAAGTTTCTGTTTCTTGTGGAGATGTGACTCCAAATGAGGCTTCATCTGTGAAAAAATTTAAGAAAAAATTAATTCCCACTATGTCATTGCACTTTTTCATTTCATTTTCCTGCTGAATAGAAAGGACAATTAAATGTTGCTGAACTTGATAATTAGTCTTCTTTTTTAATAAAGGGAAAACGTTTTGCTCAACTATGAAATTATAGAATCATTCAGTTACTAAATATACAATACATATTTTCAGTTTTATTGTACCTGGTCATATGCCACTCTCTTCTCCAGAACTTCACCAGTCTTTTCACTTTGAAGCTGAACAGTGTTATTTTGGTCAATGTCTATGATCCTAAAAGAAAGAAGTACTAGAATGGTAAAATTTATTTTCTGCAACAACTCTCTGTCCCTCAGCATCTCTCTTTCAAACTATCATAGATGTTTTCATTGATAACTTCCAAATAATAAAAATAGTTTCTACATTAAACTTTTCCACAAGTTTTGTTTTTGTCCACCCTGTTTTATATATTTTTCAATAAAAAAATTCAAATAACTTACTTGTAAGGTCCTATCCAGAAACTCTCTAGTTTGCCTCCCTTTCTCCCGACGTTTTTCATTTGCCTCTTCAAAACGGCATCACCAACCTTCAATTGAAATGTTTTTACTACCTTAGCTTTTCTTTTAGCGTACATTTCCCTTTGTCTGGTCTTTGCCTTTTCAACATTTTCATCCACCTTAGAAAACATTAAACCATTAGGATCAATTGCACAGAAATGTCACCACATTTCACAATGTCAGAAATGGTTGAATATTTGATCAGTCCTTTGACCCTATTATTAATGTTAAAATATGTTCAGCATAGTACATTTTACTGCTTGTTTTGGTACTTTTTGTACCACCAGCGTTAGCGCTGGCGGTACACATGGTTTCGGTCCCGTCCGGATCGTTCCGCCGGCTCCGCCGGACGGCTACCGTTACCGCTTCTCCTCCTAGACGGTAAGGGCCCCCGTACCCATCTCATGGATTTAGGTCNTAGTTACTATTGAACTTGAATAGGAAGTCCTATACTGGCAATCTAAGTGTGACCTTGAAATTGACCTTTGACCTACTTTTTATCATGAAGTGAACTCTGCTAATTTCTTTCTCTTTTAACTTCAAACTTGACAGAGATAGGTCCATAGTTACTCTTGAACTTGAATAGGAAGTCATATACTGGCAATTTACTGTGACCTTGAAATTGACCCTTGACCTATCTTACAAAGAACTTAAATTTGATTGTACCATATATATTTTTTGCAATAGTTTAAAAATTCTTGTTGATTGCATTTTTACAGCTTGTCAAGCACAAAACTGGTGGCTGTGTGTCCCTTATGTTGTGTATGTGGGGGTCTATACGAATGCGCTTGCTCCAGCTGGTGGTACAATATTCGGAGGCGGTATTGCCTCTCTGATCCTCTAGTTTTATTGCCCATTTAACTTCAGTGGCAAACATTGGTCTAGCTGACAGTTATGGATGCCAATTAAAGCTACAGACTACTCTTCATACCATTGTTGTAACTAAACTCAGTAAAAATCACTTTTGTCAAAGTCTCTAGTAGGTGAATAGTATTCGTCCCTAAGTAAGAAATATACTGTTTTAACAACCAAATAATGATGGAATTACTGACATTATCTATAGATTTTTACATACATGCTCGTAAAGTTTACACCTTACAATACACAACAGAATGCAAGATTAACAAGTCCCGCCGCACAGTGTTGATTTGGTGCAGTCTTTTAATAGTAACAAGTCGATCACTTGAGTAGTTACACTTTTATTACTACATCAGTCTTGTCTTGGTGATGAAGTCCAGTACCTAACAGTACTACAATAGTGCTGCTTATTCAGAGAGCTTCAATACTATGAGATAGTATTAAAGGAGGAAAAGACTACTAGCTAAGGGAAAATCCCTGCTTTATATATACTTAGTAGTTAAAAGAACTTACCATTGTCATGCAAAGGCTGTTAATGTGACAAATGGACCGAGGTTGGAACCCCAGGCCAGACTCATCCGAGCCCCGGACACTGGGAGGGGAAGACCGGGTTAGGTCACTTAAAGGGGTATTTCTGTGCTGTCCTCTCATTAGCGTTATGGTTGATTGGTGGTCAAGATTCATTTATCAGCCAAATGATTTTCTAATCATTGCCTAAAGCACGTACTTGTCAAAAGGGCTGAATAAATGAAAATCATTAAAAATTTAATTTTGCCAAAAAGGAAATGGTCTCTCTTAATGATTTGGTCAACACACACTTGAATGAAATACTAGTGTGGTTTTCTGGATTACCGAAAATGTTGCGTAATGTTTCAGATCAAGGAGGCACATACTTTACACCTTCATTCCCCAAAAGACAAGTTCCATCTTGTCTTTAAACCAACACTCTTAAAAGGAAAAGATCTACAGAGCTATAAAGTATTACATATTACTACTAAATGCCTTAATTCACTTCAAAATTTAAGAAGTTCAATGTTCATATATTGTTCAACATTCATATAGTGTTCGTCATCAATGTTCGTTGTCCATGAATCGTTCAGTCAATGTTTTCAAATGTTTGTTATCAACGTTTTCACACATAATATCGTGTTCTTTTTACCGTGGGATGGTATAAAGAACTGTTGTGATATTATTCCCTGCATTTGAGTATGGTTGTTTTTCATTTCGCCGCATTGTGAGGTACCCGTCTGGAGAGTGGGATTGATTGCCGTCCTCTCCATCTGGACATTCTGGAGGCGGTGGGATCTCCAAGGTGTTAGGTTGTTCAGCAAAACGTTGCGTCGTCTCATGTGAGGTCCCAGTTGCCGGTGGATCAAAGTCCATTGGTTCCTCATACTGATGAATTGTATCTGCCAACATCCTCAGTTGTATTGGTTCCGGTGGATCTGGTCGGCTGTGTCGGCGAACATGAAAAGAAAGTCGTTTGCGATGACGTCGTAAGCAAACACAAAGAACAATCAGTACTATCATGCATGCCATGACAATACCCACGGCGTACGTAACAGAAGAGCCGCTGGTCGGGGCAGACCAAAAGTCTACTTCCTGCTCACTCAGTGGTGCGAGATGAAGATGTGCAACCGGTTCAAGATTTTGAAAGTTTGGGTTTCTCAATCTTTTAGCGACAATTCCTGGTGGTATGAGTCCGTGCACGTTTAGGGATGGAATGTCGGTTAATAGTTGTGATCTGAGTGAGACTCTACCTGCTTTCTCTGTTATTTCGGGAAGGGTAAAGTTACTTCCTGTTATCGCACATTGCACCTGGACTGACACTAGATATGTTCCTGCCTTGAGCGGATAGGAGACTGGTCTGGAACGGTGGCAACGTTTGGACACCTCCTTTCCCCAAGTCACCAATACATATTCACCCAAGACAACTTCCGTGGCAGTAAAAATGCCTTCCCCCGAGGTCAGCTCCACCTTACATGCACTCCTCTGCGCATGAGGTTGTAGACAGCGCCTGTTCTACACACCAGAGGTTTCCAACCGAGGCAGCCAGACGGGTAAAACACATTTCCGGTCCGCTCTACAATGCCAATATTGTTTTCACCATGCAAAATTCAGCTAGCAAACCCTGTGATGTTGTATGGTTGCTTGAAGGACCGTATATCATACCTGGTCGCTTCCTCTCGGCTGATCAATGGCAACTTGACCTTATAGATCAAAGTGCTCCCTCCCCACACCGGGGAGACCGTGATATGTTCGTAATACCACTGCAGCGGGTCAATCAACACATCCGTCACATTGTTTGCTGCAAGATCTAACATTTCCAACAGCTGAGACAGTGGCAGGAGCTCTTCTGTCAGGCGTCCCAGTTCTAAACTAGCTTTTTGACTGTTGAACTTGTCAAAAAGTATCCTGTATTCCCTCACAAGTTGTTCGAATGAGTATACCTTTGATCTAACTGGTAGGTGGCCCACATTCTATTCAGTCCAATCCTGGTCAGGTTAGCGAATCAGTTCAAGTCTCTAAAGCGATTAGTGACGACTGTATTCAAATAATTGGATATATCATTGAGACGTTGACGTCCTATGTCGATGGTATCTATGGTGTGATTTAATATGGAGACGAGCTTTTTGACTCTATGTACAAGAACTTGATTATTTCTTCTTGTACTTACAACAATATTCTTGAGTTCTTCCACGTCCTCGTCTCTAGCAAGACCAAAAATGGATTTTTCTAGATCAGCGCCGAAATTGAAGAGTCCTCGCTTAGTTCGCCGGCCATTACGAACGGTGCTTGGATTTTCAATCTTTGGCAGATCAAGGTGGTAATTTGCTATGGAAGTCATCTTTATCAGCGCTCTCCTGGCTTTTTGTAATCGGTTTATCAACTGTGACAAGGCCTTTGGTTCAATCCAGCCATCTTGATAAGTGGTACCTATTTTCGTCTGCATTTCTTTTAAAGTGTCTTCGATCGGTAGCTTGAATGTGGGTCAGTCAATTACAACTAACAGAGTCAATTCAATGGTCTGAATTCTCATGGGTTCTCTTCCAGTTATGAGTAGTCCGTCGTTCAGTGGGCTTATGTCACTAGCGTTAGTCCACTCTACAACAAGGAGAAGTAGAGCAAGGCTAAGTCCATGTTCATAGCCTCGTCTACGTGTCTTCGTTTCTGATTCCCTTTTGTCCTTTCTATCTCTGACATGGCCAAACGTCTCTTTTGTTTTATGTCTTCGAGATGGGGAAACTTGGGCCCTAATGTGACTTCTTCCTTTTCCGCCCATTCACTCACTCTCTTTCTATAACAAGTATTGTAGTGATGTCGTGGCTGACGATATTCTCTTATCAGCTCAGCTTCAGCGAATGATCCCACTCAAGCTCAGATGAAGTGTCTTCCCCCGTGACTGCTGCGGGAGTGATGCTTCCTGGCCCGGGTGCTGCATTATCTAATAATAATAATAATAATATTTATTTCTTAAAACCGCACTACACTAGCGTCTCAGTGCTGTTTACAGGTAAAATTATCAGGATTACAACTAAGGCAGACATGCTGAAAACTTTTCAGAACTGCCGGACATTCGGACCGGCAGTGATGAAAACTTTGCCGGACCGAATGGACTTTTGCCGGACCGAAAATTTTCCATTCAATGATGGAAACGTTTTGTTTGCATAGTAGTACACAGAAGTAACTCTTGTAAATACATATTCAGTAATACTATTAGATAATTTGGACATGTTGTAAATTTTAAAAACAAAAACTGACACTTGTGAAGCACTGCTTTATTTTTGTTCTCATTTCACAAGTTCCAGGGTTTATACAGGCCTTTAAAAGAGCTTGAATTTGTTTCTTCCTTTGAAAGTCCTTGAATTTCACACTTTGTCCTTTAATTCAATAGTACAGCGTGTACGGCTTAATTTTTCAGGACATGCCATTCTGGCAAGTGTCTCACCTACATGTATTATAGTATGTTTTAATGATATATGGAAGAAAAGCAAGGAATTCATCATATATTTCATATCCATGTCATAAATTGAGGTTAATTATAAATTTTATCATGATCAATTTCTCCAAAAATTTAATGTTGAGTTATTTCAATTTGAAATGAATTTGATAAAAAATTAAATGAATTTCCACTGTTCAACAATAGCAAAATTTGCTATTGGTCAATTTCTCCTATCCTTGAAAATAATATGCAAATTTTGATGCTACACAAACAGTACATATTATAGTCAGAATGTGAGTGCCAATGCGTGAAACATGCTAGCCACTTCACTGTATCTGTCTTTTCTGCATGGAAACGAACGGCCTCCTGGTCAGGACTCGACGATATCATAATCTAAAATAATAAAAATATTGATAAAATGAAAACTGTAACTGGTAGTGGTAACTGGTATCGCGTTTATGCTTACTGGATATTTAAAATCTGTGAAACATTACGTTCATACACCATGGATCAAGTTTTTTTCGGTAGGTTCGAGGAAGCGACCGAACTGTCAAACTTTCTTTACGTAAAACGTCGCTATGCAGAAGGCACTGCTGCGTATAAGCTGAATGCAAACGAAAGTACCCATAAGTTAGATATCGTTACAATCACCACTAATTACGCATAAGATTCAGTCCTATAATTCTGAAATCGTTTGGGTGAATCGGGTGACCTCATTTCCATGCACTATCAACGTTTTTTTCCCCAAAAAAGAACGAATAACGATGTATACGTACCTTTGAAGGCCAGGCGTCATTATCCTTGGTTCCCATATGAATAATTGTTCTTGAGAAATGAGTCGGGTGTCCAAGTTTAGCATTAAACATTTTTCCTGCATGTTTACATGTGCTTGGCAGCGTGGACCGCCCTCGTGATAGCTGTCTGTATGTCGTGGCCAATATACCAATGACAGGGCGCGTAATATCGAGAGCAGGGGGATTCCCCATTGGGGAAGTACCCATTCGTTTGAGAGGGATAATACGATTGGCTTGCGTACTTAGTAAGTGAATGTGACCAAAATGTGGTCATTTTTACGTTTCGCTAGCTAAATGAAAGAAAAAATGATGTGGATTTTATATAATTTTATTTCTGAAGCACATCGAACGATAACTGTTAATTCAAAATGGCGGCGCCTAAAACTCTTGTCGGTCCTTTGGACCGACACAGTACAATTTTTTACCGGTCCAGACAAATTTTGCCGGTCATGACCGATCGGACCGACAGTTTTAGCATGTCTGCTAATTATATATATAATAAAAGCTACGGTAAAAAACAATTAAAATAATTAAAGCTGGTTAAAATAGTAATGGTCTGAACAATAAAACTTTTTTTCTGATAAAATGAGAAAATATTAATTAAAATACTGTGCAAATAAGAATGTTTTTAAATCTTTTTTAACCCTTCTAAGTGCTGAATATCCATATGGTTTTAATGCACTGTGAGCTGAATATTTTAGAAGGAAACAAAACAAAATCATATTTTCCTTTTTACTTTCCTTTAATTTGCAAACCAAGGCATTTACATACACTTATTATACATCACCGCGTAGCTAAGTACATCAGCTCTATGAATATATATATTCCAATGTCACACATTTCTTTTGTTACGTACAGGTAATGGACAGGTAAATACAGGTGTATGTAAATAAAACACATTTAGATGTTTAAAATCTAAAATTGTGTTCTGTAATCACTTATAATAGAACAGTTCTGCTGTAAATGCAAGCTCTCATACCTAGGTTACAATTTGGGTGAGGTTTCATTACTCCTTGTTACTGAAAAATGTAGGTAAAATTACAGGTAAGAACGCCATACCTTGCTTCAGAAACCTCCATTTCTGAACACTTACCTTCTCTGTAATACTTCAATATTAACCATGAAAATATGTTTAAATCAAATACAAACTGTACTACAATTGTTGCTCAGATAAACTACTATATAATGATAAGAGATATACGCTTCAAATTGTCAGTTGACTCAGGTAAAAATGCAGGTAAATACAGGTGTGTCAAAATTGTATTAAAATTAATATTTGAGTCCACAATTAGTCTTTGTTTCATACTTTTTATGAACTAGACACCAACTATAAGTCAAAAGCCATCACCATGGGAAGTTAAATAATGAATGTGAAAACCATGAGATAAATTAATGCAGGTAAAATACAGGTGACATACATACCTCAATATCTTTCACTCAAGTTATTCAACAAATAAAGACTCAAATTCAGCAAAATTGATTCATATAACAACATTTCTCTGTAATAATGTGAAGTGAAATCATAATCCAGTAAAAGTAGCAAACTTTTCAGGTAACATGACCTATTTACCTGATTATGTAATCATAATGCACACCTGAGCACACCTGTAAGTTTTTAAAATGTTCATTTCTCAGTTAATGAATTGTAAGCTTTTATAAAGTCCTTCTGGGTATGAAAAAGTTTGAAACAAGGATCGACACAAAGTGCTTTATCACATTTGTCGCACTTATAGCTGGATTCTTTTCCAGTTCTCTTCCTTTTTTCCCCAACAGGAAGTAGCTGTAATTTTGATAGGAAAGTGTTGGCCCATAAGTCTGAATAGAGAGTCATCACTAGTACTGGGTCTGCCAACACTTTTAGAGGGGACGACATGTCCTTGAACTGAATTAATTAAATCTGCAACAAGGCGTTTACGGAATACCCTGTGGAGCATGGGGTTGCCAGTGGTGACGGTCTTGTACAGGAGATAGGCATTCAACACAGCAAGAGAAATAACATGAAATGTTACTCTTTTCCACCATTTCAGAGTCCTGGCATTGAAGGTAGAATATGAAACCATTTGGTCAGAGCGGTCCACTCCCCCCATAAATCTATTGTATTCTCGTACAATGGATGGCACTACAATGGGTGTGTTTGTGCCTGGGATGTTCCTTCCAGTGGGTGTCATTTCAGCCTGCTCTATTGTGGAAATTAGATGTACAACTTTTCTGTCATGGCCGGTATTTGGTACTGTAATTAAAAGAGTCCCATTGTTCATTGTGAATTGTTCCCCTTTGCTGACTTTAGTATTCAAAATTTTTTGAGGTACCCCTTTCCTGTTTGCTCTCAAAGTTCCTGTAGCACCACACCCCAGTGAAAATAGATCTTTATACAATTTTGGGGAGCTGTAATAATTGTCCATGTATAGAATGTAACCCTGTCCAAAATATCCCCTCATCATGTCCATCACTAAATCATAAGTTGCTCCATGTTGACTGACTGGTGTGTTTGATTTACCTGTGTAGAGTTTAAACTTGGTGCAGTACCCAGTCTCACCGTCACAGATCATGTATGCCTTTATTCCATACTTCTTTGGTTTGTCAGGGTTGTAAACACGGAACGCAAGATGCCCCCTCCATGGGACCATACCCTCATCTAACGATAAGTGTCTATTTGGCATGTACACTGAACCAAATCTAGCAATAATGTTCTTGTAAAGTGAGCCAAGTTTAAATAATGGGTCGTGACCTAGATTCCCACGTGGAACGAGAAGGGCATAGTTTGCTAGATGATAAAAGCTCATTAGCAGCCAAAAACGATCTCTGGACATGCAGGAAGGGAAAAAAGGCATAGAATTTACCGTAGAAGTCATCCGATATTCAGAAAGATCCAGCTGTACGACGATCCCCCTAGCGATAGTCATCGCGATGAAAATTTTCATTTCGGCCATTGTTGTTTTGACCCAGTTTCGGAATCTCAAAGTTGGCTTCAGTGTACATGTAGCTTCATTCTGCTGTAAAAAATCGTCAGCATAACGATTTGTCTCCTCTGCCATGGTCTCATAGTCATTGTCATCCACAAAAAGATGAAAAAAATCCAAAGGAGATGACTGGCCCTCTGGTAAATCAAGCCGCAAACCAGGTCGTTCAGTAAACGGCATTGTCACACGAGGTTGATCTCCGTCTTGCCAAATATCACCAGTTTCAGCTTGCTCTGATTCATCAGAATATCACTTTCCCGGTTGCTACCATCATTAGCAATATCAGAAGGTAGAAAACCTTCAAATTCGTCATCACTCTTGTCATCATTTATCAATTTGTTGAAGAAATCTTGATGTTCAGGTAGGAATTCCGCCATGTTTAAATGGACTTATGATTCTTCAGAACAAAGACACATTTACACCAATCAAAACGCAGAAAATGGATAAACGTAATGTTACTTTATTTTTGATTGGTTGTCTATGACCTCATACGAGCTTATTTGCTACGATTTATTTCCTTGGATGGTTATAAATACACTTTGAAATCAGAAGGTTTTGACGTATAGACAGACCCGGAATATTCCGGGCCCAGCTCACAGCGCGTAGCTACGCATCCCGGAATATTCTGGGGTCAGCACTACCAGGGTTAAAAACCTCAACACTGTCAATAGTCCGAATGTGTGAGGGTAATTGATTCCATAAAATTGGTGCTGAAATTGAAAATGCCCTGTGGCCGTAGGTTTTGGTTGTTTTTTTATTATCATTTCTGATAAAACAAGGAGTTGAGGTGGATCTGGTAGACCTGGTGAGACTGGGTGTACTTGGATGTAGCATCGAGTTAAAATATGAGGGGCATTCACCTCTGGTGAATTTAAAAACAAACAACAGTAATTTAAAAACAATTCTGTGTCATACAGGAAGCCAATGTAGTTCGCATAAAATGGGGGAAATGTTTGATCTGAGAGGGATTTTGGTCAGTAGTCGTGCTGCAGCATTTTGGACCGATTGCAATTTTTCCATTTGATAGGTAGGAAGACCATACAGTAGACTGTTTCCGTAGTCAAGATGTGAAGTTATAAAGGCATGGACAAGCCTCTCCATTTGACTTTTATCAAGGATGTGGGATAGTTTGGAAATGTTTTTAAGANATGCCATAAAATTGGTGCTGAAATTGAAAATGCCCTGTGGCCATAGGTTTTGGTTGTTTTTTTATTATCATTTCTGATAAAACAAGGAGTGGAGGTGGATCTGGTAGACCTGGTGAGACTGGGTGTACTTGGATGTAGCATCGAGTTAAAATATGAGGGGCATTCACCTCTAGTGAATTTAAAAACAAACAACAGTAATTTAAAAACAATTCTCTGTCGTACAGGAAGCCAATGTAGTTCGAATAAAATGGGTGAAATGTTTGATCTGAGAGGGATTTTGGTCAGTAGTCGTGCTGCAGCATTTTGGACAGATTGCAATTTTTCAATTTGATAGTTAGGAAGACCATACAGTAGACTGTTTCCGTAGTCAAGATGTGAAGTTATAAAGGCATGGACAAGCCTCTCCATTTGACTTTTATCAAGGATGTGAGATAGTTTGGAAATTTTTTTAAGACCATAGAAAGCGGATCAAGAGACAAATTCCCTCTGATGGGTCGTCCAAAAAAACTACTGGCCGTGAAGACCGACGGCTGATTTTGATGTCCAGGTTGTCAAAGTTCGACACTGCTTGTCAGTTGACAACACAGTGGAACAATTTCACACATAAGAATGTGTCTGTGAAAATTGCTAGGCCTCGGTTACATGCTCAGAGAGTGTACAGTAGGGTAGCAAGACTGAAACGTTACAAAACAGGCAACGTAGAATGAACTAGGCTCAACAGGATCTGGAACTGGACAGTCCATGACAATTGGTCCTAAATATTTTTTCTGGTGAGTGTCGCTTTGGTCTGACCTCTGATGACAGACGGGTACGATGCTGGCGAAATGCTGGTAAAGCATTTGAACCACATGCACTGAATTTTCGAACCCGGAGCAGCATATTCATCATGGTGTGGGGCTGCATCAGCATCCATGGCGTGGGCGAATTGATAGTGGTTGATGGAAACATGAATCACTTGAAATATATCGATGTTTTGGAGTCAGGCTTGCTACCATCTATTACTAACATGTTTGGTGACAGGAATTATCCATTTGTTCACCAGGATGACAATGCTCCTTGCCACAGGCCCATATCAGTTTATGATTGGTTTGACCAACAGGACATTAGCAGGGTGATGTGGTGAGTCCGGATGCAAACATAATAGAAAATGTGTGGAATGATATGTCAAAACTTTTGACAAATGCCCGTCTGACCAGCAGAGAAACTCTGTTATATTCAGTGTTTCATGCTTGGGCCAGCATAAGCCCTGAACGCATCAGACAATTAGATGAATCCTTGCCTCGTAGACTGGCACCTATTATCAGGTCACGTGGCTATGCCACTAAGTACTAATTTTGGACTTGAAACTGCATATTTTGGTAGAATGTATTTTTTGTTCTCATTTTGTGATTTTTCGTGAAATTTGAAGTTAGTAAAATGATACCAGGAGTATATCATTCCACAGTCATTTATCTCCCCCAAAGTATTGGTTCAGTAGGGGTGACACTTCTATTGTCCAGTGTGTGTATGTATACTGAATACATTGCGTTTGCTTTTCCGATACTTCGAGAGACTTTGGGCGATCTCAGATGAAGCCAATTGATTTCTAGTAGAATGTTCTATGGAATGCTTATTATTAACACATACGTTCCGTGTTCACGTTTGTCAACCGTTTTCGCATAGTATAAAACTTCTTTTATGATCTGGCTAATTAAATTATTATGCTTACCATGGCGTGGGCGAATTGATAGTGGTTGATGGAAACATGAATCACTAGAAATATGTCGATGTTTTGGAGTCAGGCTTGCTACCATCTATTACTAACATGTTTGGCTAATTAAATTATTATGCTTACATTTGTGCACCGTACCGACACTACATGTTGATCTATACACATACTCCGCAAATCATTTAAGACATCTTAAATATTTTTTACTAGTCGCTTAATATAGCTATTGAGTTACCTAGCTCCAAACACTACGATAGAAATAATGTTGCTGACAGCTTTCCCAATCCTGTCTCTGGGAGAGAAAGCCTTTCCATTTTCATTTTCAATGTTTTGCACCAAGTATCTGGCCTCATCCTGAATTTTCTCTTGTAAACTTTTTCTCCCAAGGCCGAAATCTCGAAGAGACGAGAGTGTGAATCTCCTCAGCTCCTTCCATGCGTGTCCGTTTTTATAGATAACTCCAGCACCTGCAGTTTACATATAATTAAACTATTTTATGACTCAATTACCTGAATTAAGACAATCACAATCAAACACACACACACAATAATCATCATCACATAAACGCCCACACACACACACACAATCTCTCTCTCTCACACACACTCTCTCACACACACAGAGACAATCACACACACACACACATACACAATCTTTCACACACACACACACACACACACACACACAGAGACAATCTCTCTCTCTCTCTCTCTCTCTCTCTCTCTCTCTCTCTCACACACACACAAACACACACACACACACACACAAACACACACACACAGGTGTCGAAATGCTTAACCACTACATGCTTCATCTGCTCCCCCAACCCACCCCCTCCTCACACCCCCACCTACTCCTCAACACCCACCCCCTCCCTCACCCCCACCCCCTCCTCACACCCCCACCTACATGTACTCCTCAACACCCACCCCCTGCCTCACCCCCACCCCCTCCTCACACCCCCACCCCCTTCTCACACCCCCACCTATTCCTCAACACCCACCCCCTTCTCACACCCCCACCCCCTCCTCACACCCCCACTCCTCAACACAGGGGCGTAACCAGGCATACGCACGGATGCACTGTGCGTACAATTTTTTTAGCCAACCATGATATTATTCTCAGTAAATTCAGTGTATTTTTCACGGAATATAATCGTACCTGGGAATTTTCAAAATCTGTGCGTACAATTTTAAAAGGTCTGGTGACGCCCCTGCAACACCCCGACCCCTCCTCGCACCCCCACCCCCTATGCTCTAAATCTTACAGGATTAATTAAGTAGTCGGGTCTATATAATGAGAAGATTGTTTCAGTTGCTATATGAAAAATCCAAGTTGACATGGCCTACATCTACATAAAAGATATCAGGTCATGCGGTGCGGACTTTACACCATTCACTTTCGTGTGTTCCTAAATAAATGTGAGAACATGTACCAATGTTGGGTTTGGTGGATTGGGGGTACGGGTGGGGGTGGGGGTGGGGGTGACAAGCAAAACCAAACAATATCAGGTTGTTTACTAACCCGTGCCCTACATATTATGCTAATAGGGACCTGCGTCCTTGTCTATTGGAAAGCTAACTTACATAAAAATTTGAAATCATTTTATTTACCGTCTTTTCCGACTAAACGTCTTATGTAATATGCCCAGGTAGGCCTAGCACTGACTGTAGCTGCATTCTTCACGAAAGCCTCTTCTATCAGCTCATATGTGCCCAGCATTATTATGTGTTGTTCACCAAGTTTGATGTGCATGATATCTCCGTATGTATCATACCATGGAAGAAGATCTGTCGGTTGTCGTCTTTTACCGCTGATCATCAGCTGAGGGAGACATCCCACCACGGGGAAACACACAGGTCCGGGCGGCCAGTTCACCCGAGGATTCCTCGACGACAGCATCCACAGACCTAACAACAACATTGCCACGAATATCATAATTGTCGGCCAACCAAGGGTTGCGAAAAACTCAGAGAAACTCTGTATGACATTGGCCATTTTGGATTCTACAGTAACAGCAGCTTCTCCAGTATCTTGAAAGAGCTAGAATTATATAAGCAGTATACCGCTGTAAGGTCTTGTACGAGTATCCCATACGAAACAAGATCTATATTCCTGACATCTTTATGTGCAATGTATATGTGTGTACGTGCAGGTATTACTGCAGAGGCGTATTATGCAACCATGTTTCTAACTTCACTGACATGAAGAGATGGCGAGATTCCACACGAAAGTTCAAGGAATGATTTTTCAAAAAGAGACGCAAAAGTAATCCGTCTACTTCAACCCAAGTTTTAACAAAATACTACTTGCTCAATCTAACTACGATCTTGAGAGCATGCATATGTACTTACATATCTTATATAAGAGACTAGCTAAGTAATAACAATGCCATACATAAAATCGTGATGAATATCGTGTATACATTCAGATGTCTTCATGCAGTTCTCATAAATATCCCGGATGAGTAGAAGCCCATTCTGAGGACAAGATGTTCAAACTCGAAAACCATTTGATAGGATCTTGATTTTTTTAAACAGAGGACAAAATTGAATCTCATTCACAGCACAAACAACACCTTTCATAACCTTTCATTTATTTACATCTTTAATCAATTTTTTTTTTGACGAAAGGTCTTCTTTCAACTTCCATTATGTAAAATGTCCTTTTTTTCTAACTTTCACGCCTCGAAAACACCGTCAATTACATATTCTTTGACTTTTACTTTTCAAGAATTAAGCTATAGCTTTTCATATTGTGGAAGACCACTTCATATTCCAGTTTTCTGGAAAGATCTTCGTTCACATTTTGTTCATCTTTTCATTTTCACTAAGTTAACAACTCATTTTATCATATCATATAGATAGGGCAATATCACGTATTTGTTTTTTATATAACATATCTGAATTCCATATCTAACAGTCAGGGCAAGATATAAAAAAGCGAATACTTTGCAACTTGTTTGAACAAAGAATTTATTTGCACTTTGCCTAAGATATTACGAGCTACACAGAATGTGGCAATTTGGAGAAAAAAATACGCAGTCTAACGTTTCCTGGAGTTTATGTATAAATTGCAATCAAATTAGTTCAAAATGACCCCTGTGTTTTGCGCTTAATTTCAATACCAAAGGTGTATATGTAATAATATCTATAGTAAGTGAGGTATGGGGTAAAATTCTGCTTTCTATAAACTAAGATTCAGTTTATCGTTTTAGTCCGGGTATTTCTAGCGCCTAACTGCGCACACATTGTAGTCGTGTGGCGAGAAAGTGATCGCATGCAGACCCTCCACTCCACTGGGCGGGTTCTCCCCCTCCGGTACCTTGAAGGTGAAGTTCTGAAGCAATGTGGTGAAAAAAATGAACGATTCTATTTCAGCCAGGCCCTTACCAAGACAAACACGAGGCCCTGAAATACAAATAAGCGATCACAATGAGCTAATGTACACTTAAATACATAGATTTATGGATCGGATTTAAGCAATTCTGATTTTCTTTACATAGACAAGGTTTAGTAGTTATATAGACATACATAAGTGATGATTTCACTAATGTGCCACTGCATGGTAACATGAAGGTCTAATATTAAGTAACGTACCAATGGAAAACGATATCATTTTGTCCGACTTGATCACTTTACCATCGCCATCAAGCCACCTTTCTGGTTTGAAGTTGTAAGGATCATCGAAGTTATTCTTATCGTGAAGAATCCGGTACAAATCTCCCAGTATTATGGTGTCTTTGGGAATGGTGTAACCGGCCAAAATTGTAGTTTCGCTCGTTGCATGGGGAACACCAAAGGAAACTAATGATACGGAATAAATATGTTTTTTTTTAATAAATTCATTTAAGTTGAGCAAGAGACAGAGAGATAAGATTTTGATGGAATCGCTCGAAAATCAAGAAGGTTGCAAGTCTAGCTATAGTGGTACACGCAGCAGGCAGAATAATTACGAACTTTGCTTATAAAACTTAATCTGTTGTATCGAACTCCTCCTCAAGTCTTTCCTATTTCCACCTACAGATTATACCAGAAATTTTCTTGAAATCGCATTTTAAATCAAACATGCAACTTGCACTTTTTATTAAACAAGCACTGTTGTTTCTTCATTATTGTTAAATTAGTTTTTTTATATTTTGGAAATGGTTTTCACTGTTATAAACCAAATAAAATTTTTTCAAAAGTTAAAAAAATTACTTACGAATAGGAGACATGCGAAAGACCTCCAGCATGGTTGCTTCAGTGAATGGCATCCTGGCCTTGTCCTCCATCTTGGCAACACGACCTTGGCCTATGACCTTAAATAAAGCACATATTGTATACAGACAGATGCACAACCAGCAAACGTATTGCATACAGAATAAAGAAATAAGAACACAAGATTATCTCAGATTGTCCCTCCTATTAATTTATACTGTGGGTCGTTACCTGATCAATTTCCTGCTGCATCTTCTTCTGTACATCCGGGTGATTTACCATATGAACCAGGGACCATCTCAAAGTATTAGCTGTTGTGTCGGTTCCAGCCAAATATAGATCAACAATGATTCGGAACACGTTCCTTTCTGAAATGTACGCCAATGAAGAAGTCAAAGTGATTGAAAATATTATGTATATTTCTCTTATAGTCGAAAAGGCACTCTGGATGCTACCATACATGAATTTTAGTTCCTGTGAAGTTTTCTTGAGTTGGTCTCTCATGGAGAGCTTCAACAAATTAAGCTTGGTTGTCACTTTGGAAACCTTTGGCAACTTCATATATCCAAGATGGCCGTCAAATTCCAAAGAAATATATACCCTTGCATATGAAAAAACCTTGAAAGCACCATTTCGGAAAACCATGCACTAAAAATGTCTAAAAGAATCTCATAACTAGTTGGAAACATTTAATGCAATTTAAAAATTTGAAATAGCTGGCAACTGTCAAAAAAATTCCAGCGTTTTAAAATTAAAGACAAATTAAGGTAAGGGCTGTTTGTTGACTGGCCATTTTTTTAAAATGTTAAACAAGTTAAACTAGTTACACACCTGTGTAAATCTCTGGATCTAGTTTCTCTTGAGTGACCTTTATATAGAGGTCAATAAAGTCCCGGATGTCAGTCGGATCAAAGGAATGACGGTGTCGTTCTACTTCCTGTCGTACCAAACAATAAAATGTGTCTTTGAGGACGAATTTCTTCTCCTAAAATAAGAGTTTATATAAATTTTGCATGACTCAAATCATATACTTTCATATGGTACTTACAAGTATTTTTGTTACACAAATGTTTTATAAGTATTGTCCATGTACACTGTAGGTAGGCTCTACTGCACTGTTAAGTGGATGTTCATGTGCACATGTCCACACCGCTTCATTGTCAATTACAAATGGTACCGTATAACTTGATTTACTACAGGCTGGATCATTTTAACATGACAAAACAAGGTAAATGAATGAAATTAAGGTTAAAATTGAGGGTTAAAAGACAAACCACGCAAATAAAGGTGATAAAATCAACGTTTACCGGTATCAGGAAGCGGCCGAAGTTAGTGAGGGACAGAGGTCCTTGACCTATTCTCATGTATTCCTCCAACACTGACAGCATCTCGGGCATATCATTATAGTCATGTCTGAAATCGTTGAAAATAAAATGTACGTCGCTTTCTTTTTAAGAGAGGGCTCTAATTACCTACTGTTTTAGATAGTAAGTATTTTAGAATGCTCTCTGTAAAATAATCTGTATGTGGATTTCATGTTTACATCTGACAAACAATGCGTTTTTAAGGTCTGTTGTTGAACTTTTTTTCAAGTTGGCTTATTAAGTTGTTTTGCTTGAATATGCACGGCGTACCGGTGGTACCCCCGTACACATACTCCGTAGATGATTACTTTCAATAATGTGTTCTCCTCCGTTGTATGTGTGTTTGCTTGTCACCAGCCTAACTGAAAAGGTGAAGGATGGATGTTGGTTAAAGATTAGGGAACGCTCAAAAGTGGGCTAACTTTAAGATGACAAGATTTTGCTGGTGCTCTGGATCCTCATCTAGATCAAGGGATTTTGAAGGATTTCTTTGCGAGATAGGGCCAATGAGTTTTATTTTTAAAAAAATCACGAAAGGTGCTCTTAGGTCACTGTGCAATGGTCCTACGGATACGGAATGTTATTATAACGTTACCAAAACGTTTATATAACAAAAACATGTTATGGTAACGTTAAAAAACGTTCTTTGTTTAGTGGGATGTGTTTGCAACTACCACAATTTATTAGTGTGAATTTCTTGGCGGACGTCTGCTCTCTCGGTATGTTTTTATTATCTGCACATATAGACTAAAGAATAATTTGCTAGTTTGATGATTATGTGATTTTGGTATGGCGAAAGCAAGAGTCTTCATATTCTAGCTGAGGTTTTGATGGTGTTAAAACACATAATCTTTAAAGGTGGGGAGTTTTATATTTTATAACTTCTTCAAAAATAGGTGACAGTCTCAGCGTTATGGACACCGGGTGGCTATTCACTTACCTAGCTCCGAACACAATGATAGAAATAATGTTGTTGACTGCTTTCCCAATCCTGGCGCTGGGAGAGAAAGCCTTTCCATTTTCATCTTCAATGTTTTGAACCAAGTATCTGGCCTCATCTTGAATTTTTTCTTCTAAACTTTTTCTCCCAAGGCCGAAATCTCGAAGAGACGACAGTGTGAATCTCCTCAGCTCCTTCCATGCGTGTCCATTTTTAAAGACAACCCCAGCACCTGCAGTTTACATATAAATAAAATATTTTACGAGCTAATTACCCCAATCCTCTCTATACGGATAGGTTGTCTGTACAATTTACGCCTTTCCTCTCTGAACCCGTCTATAGTAAACAGTATTACTACTAAACCGTCTTTTACTGCTTTATCTCTTCCCATTAATATAGCTGTCACTTTTCAAGAAGAAAAAGTAATTATATTAAATTACTGTTAGTGTTACGTTATATCAATCAAACATTTAATGTACATTTAAGATACATTTGGTAATTTTAATACCATTAAATTTACGCGTGAAAGTCAAAATGTGCAGTATGTTGATAGGGGTATTTGTAAAGACGCATTTTTGTCGTTTTCTGATTGTTTTGTTGTTTATGGAATATTTTGTTTTCTTTTAATCTGAAAAGTAAAGTGTATGTTTATTGTTAATATATCAATTACATATATAATAAATCTGACATAACTTGCGGTAAACTTTGTCTTTCTGAATATAATTTCTGAGGCGTTCTTTCAAAGTACTATTCTGAGATGTAACTGTTAATAACAAAATCAAACAGGAAAATAGAGATGGAGAGAAACGCAAATACACACACATAATGACACACACGCATACAAACACACACACAGACACGCACACAAAATCACACACACGCACGCACACACGTGTCGAAATGCTTAACTACTACATCGTGCAAGTTTCATCTGCTCCCCCAACGCCACCATACTCCTCACACACCCACCCCCTCCTTAACACCCACCCCTCCTCACATCCCCACCCCCTCCTCACACACCCACCCCCTCCTCACACACCCACCCCCTTCTCAACACCCCACCCCCTCCCCACACCCCCACCCCCTCCTCAA
>NW_019775728.1:88371-110179 GCF_001039355.2 Lingula anatina | reverse complement strand
GCAACCAGTGTCCTCAGAAAAGAGAGGCAGAATGTCATTCAAACGCCCGTTTCAACGTCAATCGTGAACAAGAGATTACTGCAAGCCGGTTATTTTGCACGAAGGCCAGTAGGGAAACCACTGTTAACAGCAGGTCATATACAGCGACGCCTGCAATGGGCTGGGGACCACGTGCGTTTGCAGCCAAAACACTGGAATCACGTCGTTTTCAGTAATGAGGCCACATATGGATCTTTTAGGGTTGATGGTCGAATCCGTGTCCACCGACGTGTACGAGGGACATAAAACGATGGTTGTGTACTACCTAGGGTGCAAGCAGGGGGTTGTAACGTCTCTGTTTGAGGAGAATTTCATGTCGGTGCCCAGAACCAGTTGGTTTTTGTAAGAGGCAACCTCAGCCAGGATTCCTACAGAGACATTCTACGGCAAACGATGCTTCGATTGGTAAGAGCCATCTTCAAGGACAACTTTGTGTACCAAGACGACTGCGCAACCCCACATCGAGGCCGCAGAATCACTGTTTTTCTTCAAAACCAATGGGTTCAGCAACTGCCCTGGCCTACAAACTCTCCAGATATGAACCTAATTGAAAATCTTTGGGCAAAAGTAACTCACAAAATTAATAGCTATGGTCATTGGCCGGTAAATAGTGATGAACTGCGACAGGCAAATATCACTGCGTGGAATGATATCCCCATCCAAACTCTACAAAACGTGTTACAGGGTATGCCATGTAGGATGAGGGCGCTGCAAGCGGCTGCTGGAGGTCATACCCGCAATTACTGGCTTTTCATGATTTACTGTAGTGAGTTCTTTGACTGTGTAACATATCACTGTCCGGAGGCTATCATTTACTTTAATATCTTAGCTTAAAGTTAATACTGACATTAAACTGTTGATGTGGTTTTCTGGGGGTGTTCCTTTCTTTTGAATAGCATCTTATGTCAGATTTGATATCATTGACCAAAATATCTCACAACAGAAGACTGGATGTTTTTATTACTCAGTGGCATACTTTTTTAATGACTCAAGCCAAAAAAAATTAATCAGTACTCAAAAATAACAATGATAAAAAATATTCCATATTAAGTAGCAACCCTGTATGTACTTTGATAATTCAATTTCTTTAAAAAAATTTTTTATGTTCCTTCCCCCCCCCCCCCCCCCCCCCCCCCAATTGCTAATCATAATTTTGGAAAGGGGGATATATGTGGAGGATCATTTTTTGACAAAATTATCGATTTTTGAAACAGAATCTTGACAACATTGTCAAGCAGCCATGTGTCATCTCTACCACAATTACAAAGGATTTGGACACAGGACTCTAAAGCATTCGTGTGTGCGTGCGTGTGTATGTGAATAACTGTGTGTGGGTGTGTCCCTATGTGCGTGCGCTCGTGCGTATGTGTGTGTGAGAGAGAGACAGAGAGAGAAAGAAAAAAGAGAGCTGTTATCGAAGAAATGCCTTTTAGGTTTGTAAAACTCATTCACTGGTTGTCAAGCTAATATACATGTAGTTAAAACTGTAAATCGCTGGCAGACTATAAAATCGTGATGAATATCATGTATGCATTCAGATGTCTTAATGCGGTTCTCAGAAATGTCCCGGATGAGTAGAAGCCCATTTTGAGGACAAGATGTTCAAAGCCGAAAACAAAGTGATAGCATTTTGATTTTTTAAGTAAAAGACAAGATGAATCTCAATCACTGTACAATCAAAACGCCTTTTATCACTTTTCATTTATTTACAAAATGTATAACCCAAAGATGAGCCCTCATCTTTGATAATCTTTTCGTGACGAAAGGTCATCTTTCAACTACTATTATGTGAAATGCCCCTTTTTTTCTAACTTTCACCTCTCGAAAACACCATCATTTACATTTTCATTAACTTTTACGTTTCAAGATTTCAGCTACCACTTCTCAGATTGTGAAGGACCACTTCATATTCCATTTTTTATAACTGGAAAGATCTACATTCACATTTTATCTTTTTTAATTTAACAACTCATTTTATCATATCGATAGGGCGGTATTGTGTACATATGATTTCATATAGCATATCTGATTTCCATATCTAAAAGCAAATACTAAGCGACTTGTTTGCGCAAAGAATTTTTCTGCAGTTTGCCCAAGATATCCAGAACTACATATTAAATTTGGCGATTTGGAGAAAATATCATGCAATCTAACTTTTGCTGGGGCTTGTTTATAAATTGCAATCAAATTAGATACAAATGACCTTTGTGTTTTGTGGTTAATTTCAATATCAAAGGTGTTTATGTAATGATATTTATAGTAAGTGAGGTGTGGGGTAAATTTCTGCTTTGTATAAACTAAGATTCAGTTTATCGTTTCAGTCAGTATATTCCTAGCGCCTAACTGTGCACACATTGTAATCGTGTGGCGAGAAAGTGATGGCATGCAGACCCTCTACTCCATTGGGCGGGTTATCCCCCTCCGGTACCTTGAAGGTGAAGTTCTGAAGCAACGTGGTGAAGAAAATGAACGATTCCATTTCAGCCAGTCCCTTACCCAGGCAAATACGAGGCCCTGAAATACAAATAAGCGATCACAATGAGAAAATATACACTTAATTACATAAATACATTTGTAACTATATATAATAGCCCAACCGATGTCTCCTTTTCACGTATTACTCCTAAACTAGAAAGATATGTTGACAACTGACAGGTGTTAGCAATACCTATGGGCAGTGGGAAGATATTGGCCGCAGTTTGAATTTGGTTTTAACTGTTAAACGTGTTTTGAATGCATTGTCTAGCCTTCGACAATTTCCATAAAGCTTTGCCATGTGTGACATATTATATATGCCACAGCAAAAAACAGGAAGGGCACCAGATAGTATATTATGTGTATAAAGTAGGTCTTGGGTATTTCTTATTGGATATGATTAGAGCAATTCTGATTTTCCTAACAGAGACAAGGTAAAGTAGTTGTTTATACAGACAAAAACTAGAAAAGCACTCAGAGAGCGCAGACCTCCGCCAAGGAAGCAAAGTCTCAATCCAATGCCAATTCATCCCTAAATTTTCAATATTTTTATTATTGATTATTGATCGATTGTTGATCCGGATCACCACCAAAAACTAATCATCTGTTCCTTGGCCCACTTCTGACAGTTCCTGAAAATTTAATCAAAATTGGTCCATACCTTTTTGAGTTTTGTTGATGACAGACGGACCGACAGACAGACATACAAACAAACAGCGGTGAAAACATAACCTCCTTGGCGGAGGTAATTAGAAATTTCATTAATGCGCTGCTGCATGGTTAACATGTAGGTGTAATGTAAAGTAACGTACCTATGGAAAATGGTATCATTTTGTCCGACTTGATCACTTTACCATCGCCATCAAGCCATCTTTCTGGTTTGAACTTGTAAGGATCCTCGAAGTTATTCTTATCGTGAAGAACCCGGTACAAATCTCCTAGTATTATGGTGTCCTTGGGAATGGTGTATCCGGCCAAAGTTGTAGATTCACTGGTGGCATGGGGACCACCCATGGGAACTGATGACATGGAATGAAAGATTTCTCGTTCTTGAAATAATTCATTTGAATGGAGACCACAACGTGACGTCATAAGAGACAAGACAACTTGCGAGAATTCACGAGAGGTTGGGTAACATTCTACAGACTGACACTCAGTGTCTCGAGAAGAAAATATTAGGAAGCAACTTAAATAGGACACCAATGGTAAATTGGTTCTGTTCTACAATACACTAATTCTAACGAACTACCCGTAAATAATAAAAAAAATGCGTGGTTGTATTAATTGCCGTAACACACTGTTTCCACTGTACTCCATAAGTTTGTTAAGATGAGAACTACATGTATTTCGACCCCGGAAACAGGACCAGAAATTGAACAAATCCCTTTCTTCTTTTAATTTTCTTTGTTTTCCATTTTTATTAATTAGATGTCGCAGTTTTCCAAGACGGTATTTAATTAAGCAAACACCGCTGTATCTTAAGTTTTGTTAAATGAAGATTGTTATTGGCAATTTAAATTCGAAATATGTAAAGAAAAAGTTACTGACCAACAGTAGACATGCGAAAGACCTCCAGTATGGTTGCTTCAGTGAACGACATGCTTGCCTTGTCCTCCATCTTGGCAACACGACCTTGACCTATGACCTTAAATCAAATACGTTTATCGAGCAAAGTATATCATATCGTTACGAAACACGTTCCTTAATTTAGTTACATTGTACAATTACTGACTTTAGCTGAGATCACCTCTTGGCTCGGTTCAAAGTGGGGATAGCGAAGTGAGGATAATTGACCGACACCAAAGATCCACTATCCCAGCTGACTAAACATAAAGTTTACAACAAGTAATGAAAACCAGCTCATGTAGTGACCATAGAAATCCAATATGAATGTGTTGGCTATTGGAGGTCAACCAATTACAATTTGTTCACGTGACTACCTCTCGACAAATTGGTTAAGGACAAATTTCGTGAACATGCATTACAAACAACGGGGCATAAATACATATATTTTACACAGGATTAAAAAGTAAAAAAAAAAAAAAACGATAGATCGTCTAATTTTCCCGCTCTTGTTCATTTATACAATGTACTGTGGGTCTTTACCTGATCAATTTCCTTCTGTACCCTCTTCTGTACATCCGGGTGATTTACCATATGAACCAGGGACCATCTCAAAGCATTAGCTGTTGTATCGGTTCCAGCCAAATATAGATCAACTATGATGCGGAAAACGTTCCAATCTGTAATAATAATAATAATAATAATAATAATAATAATCAGTAGAGGGTGGTTACATTCAATGGGCAGAGTTTACAATTAGGAGACGGCGATGAAAATTATCGATATTTAATCGGGTAATACCAGGTATGTTATGCACGTAATTAACGTTGAAAGACAGTCATCTGTTGAATCCCATCAAGTCGGGATCAAATCTGTACGTGAAATCGGTTACATACCAGTGAAAATCTCTGGATCTAGTCTCTCTTGGGTGACTTTTATATAGAGGTCAATAAAGTCCCGGATGTCAGTTGGATCAAAGGACTGGCGGTGCCGCTTTACTTCCTGTCTTATCAAAATATATAATTCATCCATGAGGACGAATTTCTTCTTCTGAAATGAAAGTTACCAGCTTTTGCTTAAATCGAGTAACATTCTTGTGATTTTTGACACAAATTTTGCAACAGGCTTTTTATAAGAACCAAATACAAAATGTACAATTTGTCCACGAGGACGAATATATTTTTCATATGAAAGAAAACTTTGATTAATTTTGTAGGAATCGGAATATTCTTGTGGTTAACGTTTAAAGTAAAATCTGTAGGTCTACAATGGTCTGATTTTGAAATTAATGAATTCATTTAGTATTGCTCAAAAATTAACAAAATATACGCCAGTAATGAATAGGAAATGAAGAAAAATATATAGGGGAATTATAAGCAGTATGTAAAAGGTTTTATGCAAAATGTTTGGAATAGTTCCATTTTACCGGAAAAAGCAAGCGCGCCAAGTTGGTAAAGGCCAGAGGTCCTCCTTTGTTCAGTCTCACGGATTCCTCCAAAACTGACAACATCTCTGGGGTGTCTTCATAGTCATATCTGAAATCATTTTAAGGAAACACTTTCTTTTATTAAAAAACATAATGAAATTCAACCGAGATCGCATTTAAAGAGACTGTAGCACTAGTAACCTCATACGACATTTTAAAACGATAAATTTGCGCGTGTGTCTTTTCAGAGGATGAAGTGAAACACCAATCTCGAATGAAGTGAAATTCACCATGCTGGGAGTTTCTATTGAAGAAGTTATTCCAAAGTGAAACGTAAAAAACTGTTCTACAATAGATTGCAGTATGACAAAATGTAAAAGAATACGGCCAGAAAGATAATATTGGATGAAATTTTGTAAATTTATATATGTTGCCACACGGCAGACGCGAGTCCAGGAATAGAAAAAATGGTTAGAGAAACAATTGAATGTACACCATTTTCTTATTAGCAAGTCACATCCACAAGACATACATGTATGCTCGGCAATCGCTTTTAATCCCTCGTGAAATTTAGTATGAGGAGCCATTTCATTGTTTTTCCAACACTCGGCTTTCAGATAGGCTCGGAACTATTGCAGGTAGAATCAATTTATTTGCAACTTCTGTTAATTCTAGGAGAGCATCCATTCTATATCTGGAATGATTGATTAACGAGTCGGTACCTCAAAATATCAGGCCCTTTGCAGTGTGAAAAAAAATGCAAGGTCTGCGCTGATTTCTGATCACGCTCTCTTTCAAATCTCGCGACATTTCGTTTGATTTCCAGATACTTCGAGAGACTTTGGACGATCTCAGAAGAAGCCAATTGACTTGAAGATATGGCTAATTAAATAATTTTACTTACATTGTGCACCGTACCGGCAGCACATGTAAGTCTATACACATACTCCCCAAATCATTTAAGATATCTTAAATAGTTTTACTAGTCGCTAAGTTTAGCTATTCAGTTACCTAGCTCCAAACACTACGATAGAAATAATGTTGCTGACAGCTTTCCCAATCCTGTCTCTGGGAGAAAAAGCCTTTCCGTTTTCATCTTCAATGTTTTGCACCAAGTATCTGGCCTCATCCTGAATTTTTTCTTGTAAACTTTTTCTCCCAAGGCCGAAATCTCGAAGAGACGAGAGTGTGAATCTCCTTAGCTCCTTCCATGCGTGTCCATTTTTGAAGATAACTCCAGCACCTGCAGTTTACATATAATTAGCATATTTAATGGCTCCATTTCCTTAATTACCAGACACAAAAATGGAGATGGAGAGAAACACAATCACAATCAAACACACACAAACTTATCATCATCACATAAACGCCCACAAAAACCCACACACATCACACACACACACACACAATGTCTCTCCAAACACACTCACACAGCTCACTTGCATAAAATAGGTTGAAATCACTTTATTTACCGTCTTTTCCGACTAATCGTCTGATGTAATATACCCAGGTAGGCCTAGCACTGACTGTAGCTGCATTCTTCACGAAAGCCTCTTGTATCAGCTCATATGTGCCCAGCATTATCATGTGTTGTTCACCCAGTTTGATGTGCATGATATTTCCGTATGTATCATACCATGGAAGAAGATCTGTCGGTTGTCGTCTTCTACCGCTGATCATCAGCTGAGGGAGACATCCCACCACAGGGAAACAGACAGGTCCGGGGGGCCAGTTCACCCGAGGATTCCTCGACGACAACATCCACAGACTTATCAACAACACTGTCACGAATATCAAAACTGTCGTCAAACCAAGGGTTGCAAAAAAATCAGACAAACTCTGCACAACGTTGGTCATTTTGGATTCCACAGTTACAGCAACTTTTCCAGTATTATGTCAGAACTAGAATTGCATAAGCAGTATACAGCTGTAAGGCTTTATACGTGTATGCCATACGAAACAAAATCTATTCCTGACATCTTTATGTGCAATGCACGTGTTTACGTGCAGGTATTACTGCAGAGGCGTTTTATGCAACCATGTTTTTAACATCATTGACATGAAGAGATGGCGAGATTCCACACGAAAGTTCAAGGAATATTTTTTTAAAAACAGACGCAAAAGTGATCCGTCTACTTTAACCTAAGGAGTTTTAACAAAATACTATTTGCTCAATCTAACTACGATCTTGAGAGCATGCATATGTATTTACATATCTTATATCAGAAACCAGCTAAGTTATGACAATAACATACATAAAATTGTGATGAATATCGTGTATGCATTCAGTTGTCTTACTGCAGTTCTCATAAATATTCCGGATGAGAAGAAGCCCATTCTGAGGACAAGATGTTCAAAACCGAAAACCAAGTGATAGGATCTTGATTTTTTAAACAGAAGACAACACGAATCTCATTCACTGCACAAACAAAACATCTTTTATCACATTTCATTTATTTACAAAATGTTACCAAAATATGAGCCCTCATCTTTGATCACTTTTTCGTAACGAAAGATCATCTTTAACTTCCATTATGGAAAACGTTCCTTTCTTCTGACTTTTACATCTCGAAAACACCGTCATTTACATGAACTTTTATTTTTCAAGATTTCATTTATCACTTTTCATGTTGTGAAAGACCACATCATACTCCAGTTTTTGATAACTGGAAAGATCTACTTTCACATTTTGCCTATCTTTTCATTCTCTTTAAATATTTTATCATATCGATAGGGCGGTATTGTGTACATATATTTGTATATAACATATCTTATTTCCATATCTAACAATCAGGGCAAGATATAAAAAAGCAAATAATTTGCAACTTGTTTGTACAGAGAAATGTTTTGCACTGCGCCTAAGATATTCAGAGCTACATCGACTTTGGTGATTTGGAGGTATTTTTTTTGCAATCTAACTTTTGCTGGGGTTTGTTAATAAATTGCAATCAAATTAGATACAAGTGACCCTTGAGGCTTGTGCTTAATTTCAATACCAAATGTGTTTATGTAATGATATCTATAGTATGTGAGGTGTGGGATAAAATTCTGCTTTGTATAAACTAAAAGATTCAGTTAATCGTTTCAGTCCACATATTTCTAGCGCCTAACTGCGCACACATTGTAATCAAGTGGGGAGAAAGTGAGGCCATGCAGACCCTCTTCTCCACTGGGCGGGTTCTCCCCCTCCGGTACCTTGAAGGTGAAATTCTGAAGCAACGTGGTGAAGAAAATGAACGATTCCATTTCAGCCAGTCCCTTACCCAGGCAAATACGAGGCCCTGAAATACAAATAACCGATAACAATGAGAAAGTGTACACTAAATTACATAAATAAATTTATATATATTATGAAAATAAAGTAGCTCTTATGTATTTCCTATTAGATCGGATTTAAGCAATTCTGATTATCTTTAGGAGACAACGTTTAGTTGTTTATATAGACATAAATAAGTAATGATTTCACAAATGTGCCACTGCATGGTAACATGAAGGTCTTATGTTAAGTAACGTACCTACGGAAAACGGTATCATTTTGTCCGACTTGATCACTTTACCATCGCCATCAAGCCATCTTTCTGGTTTGAAGTTGTAAGGATCCTCGAAGTTATTCTTATCGTGCAGAACCCGGTACAAATCTCCCAAAATTATGGTGCCCTTGGGAATGGTGTATCCTGCCAAAGTTGTAGCTTCACTGGTGGCATGGGGACCACCCAAGGGAGCTGATGACATGGAATGAAAGATTTCTCGTACTTGAAATGATTTATTTGAATGGAGTCCACAGCGTGACGTCATACGAGACTCGACAACTTGCGAGAATTCACAAGAGGTTGGGTAACATTTTACAGACTGGCACTCAGTGTATCGAGATATAAATATTAGAAAGCAACTTAAAAGTGACACCAAAGGTAAATTGGTTCTGTTCTACAATACACTTATTCGAACGAATTACACGTAAATAAATTATGCGTACTTGTATTAATTGCCGTAACACCCTGTTTCCCCTCTTCTCCATAAGTTTGTTCAGACGAGAACTACATGTAGTTCCACCCCGGAAATAGGACCAGAAATCGAACAAATTATTTTCTTCTTTTAATTTTCTTTGTTTTCTATTTTTATAAATTATATGTCGCAGTATGCCAAGACGGAATTTAATTAAGGAAACACCGCTGTATCTCTAGTTTTGTTAAATGAAGTTTTTTTGTTGGCAATTTAAATTCGAAATATGTAAAGAAAAAGTTACTGACCAACAGTAGACATGCGAAAGACCTCCAGTATGGTTGCTTCAGTGAACGACATGCTAGCCTTGTCCTCCATCTTGGCAACACGTCCTTGACCTATGACCTTAAATTTTAATTTAAAAATACATTTATCAAACAAAGAATACCATATCGTTACGAAACACGCGCTTTAATCTAGTAACATTGTACAATTACTGACTTTAGCTGAGATCACCTCTTGGCTCTGTTCAAAGTGGGCATAGCAAAGTGGGGATAATTGACTGACGGCAAACATCCACTATTCCAACTGACCGAAACATAAGAGCTTATACCAAGTAACTCCTTTGATGTACGATCACGGTTTTTTTTTAATTAGTGAAAATAATTAAATCACATTCAGAACTGCTTAATGAAATCCATCTCATGTGGTGGCCATAGAGATCCAATATGAATGTGTTGGCTACGGGAGGTCAACCCACTTACAATTTGCCTCACGTGACTGCCTCTCGACAAATTGGTTAAGGACAAATTTTGTGAACATTTTACAAACAACGAGGCATAAATACATATATTGTACACAGTATTAAAAAGTAAAAAAAATAATAACACAAGATGGTCTAATTTTCCCGCTCTTGTTCATTTTTACTGTGGGTCTTTACCTGATCAATGTCCTGCTGCACCTTCTTCTGTACATCCGGGTGATTTACCATATGAACCAAGGACCATCTCAAAGTGTTAGCTGTTGTGTCGGTTCCAGCCGTATACAGATCAACTATGATGCGGAAAACGTTCCAATCTGTAATAATAATAATAATAATGATAACAATAATAATAAGTAGAGGGTGGTTATAATCAATTGGCAGAGTTTACGGCGATGAAAATTATCCATATTTAATCGGGTAATACCAGGTATGTTATGCACCTAATTAACGTTTAAAGACAGTAATCTGTTGAATCCCATCAAGTCGAGATCAAATTTATACGTGCAATCGGTTACATACCAGTAAAAATCTCTGGATCTAGTCTCTCTTGGGTGACCTTTATATAGAGGTCAATGAAGTCCCGGATGTCAGTCGGATCAAAGGACTGGCGGTGCCGCTCTACTTCCTGTCTAATCAAACTATATAATTCATCCATGAGGACGAATTTCTTCTTCTGAAATGAAATTTACCAAATTTTGCTTAAATTGAGTAACATTCTTGCAATTTTTGACACAAATTTTGCAACAGGCTTTTTACAAGAACCAAATACAAAATTTACAATTTGTCCAGGAGGGCGAATATATTTTTCATATGAATGAAAACTTTAATTTTGTAGGAATCGGAATTTTCTTGTGGTTTGAGGCACACGCTTTGTCACTCAAATTTTTTACAAGTAAAGTAAGTTCTCTAGGTCGACAATGGTCTGATTCTGAAATTAATGAATTCATTAAGTATTGCTCAAAAATTAACAAAATATACGCCAGTAATGAATAGGAAATGAAGAAAAATATATAGGGGAATTATAAGCACTATGTAAAAGGTCTTATGCAAAATGTTTGGAATAGTTCCATTTTACCGGAAAAAGCAAGCGCGCCAAGTTGGTAAAGGCCAGAGGTCCTCCTTTGTTCAGTCGCTCTGATTCCTCCAAAACTGACAACATCTCTGGGGTGTCTTCATAGTCATATCTGAAATCATTTTAGGAAACACTTTCTTTTATTAAAAAACATAATGGACTTGAACCGAGATCGCATTAAAAGAGACTGTAGTACTAGTGACGTCATACGACATTTTAAAACGAGAATTTGCGCGAAGTGCGTCGTTTTTCAGAAGATGAAGTGAAACACCATGCTCGAATGAAGTGAAATCCACCATGCTGGGAGTTTCTATTGAAGAATTTATTCCAAAATGAAACGTAAAAAAATGTTCTACAATAGATTGCAGTATGACAAAACGTAAAAGAATACGGCCAGAAAGATAATATTGGATGAAATTTTGTAAGTTTATATATGTTGCCACACGGCAGATTCGAGTCCAGGAATAAAAAAATGGTTAGATAAACAATTGAATGTACACCATTTTCTTATTAGCAAGTCATAACATCCACAAGACATATGCTTGGCAATCGCTTTTAATCCCTCGTGAAACTAAGTATGCGGAGCCATTTCATTCCCAGCAGGCATAGTTGCGTTCGATCAACGTTGAAAACAGGTTGATACGTTGAATTGCCGTTGATCTACCTAAATTCAAAGTTAAATCAACGTTGATCCAGCCACGTCGAAACACCGTCATAGTGTGACATTGACTCAACGTTGTATTTTGGTCAATGACACAACCTTGCAGTTATGGATTGTAATTTAAAATATTAATTATTGAAAACTTTGTTTATCAATACTGTAACTAAATTTATCAATATAATAACAAAAGGGGTTTAAAGTAAAAGTGACAGTTGTTTTGTGTCTTTAGTTAACTAGTGTATTTTCTTAACTTGTTATTCAGAAATACATTCCAATAAACTGAAATACTTGCAAGGCCAGCTAACACTAGGATGAATAAGTTGCTGTAAATGTGATGGAGTTAACAGTTCTTGGTAACCTGTTACAGATAGACAGGTTGAGGTGACTGTGACTTTGTTATATATATATATAAGAACTATATATTAATCTAAACCTTGGACATTTTAACTTAAAGGCCATACATTTATACCCTACATATATTTAGCCATCAAACATGTCCTACTGCTAAACACATCCAGGCTTATTTCCCGCTGGGTTGGGTTTATATAACATTGTTTTCTGTCGTTGATACAACGTTGTTATCTGAGGATGACACAACTTTCAAATCCCACGTTTATCCAATGTCTACTCAACGTTATGGTTCAACGTTGTTTCAACGTTAAAACAACATAATTTGCCCGCTGGGTTGTTTTTCCAACACTCGGCTTACAGACAGGCCCGGAACTATGGCAGGTAGAATCAATTTATTTGCAACTTCTGTTAATTCTAGGAGAGCATCCATTCTATATCTGGAATGATTGATTAACGGGTCGGTACCTCAAAATATCAGGCCCTTTGCAGTGTGAAAAAATGCAAGGTCTGCGATGATTTCTGATCATGCTCTCTTTCAAATCTCGCGACATTTCGTTTGATTTCCAGATACTTCGAGAGACTTTGGACGATCTCAGAAGAAGCCAATTGACTTGAAGATATGGCTAATTAAATAATTTAACTTACATTTGTGCACCGTACCGGCAGTACATGTAAATCTATACACATACTCCCCAAATCATTAAGATATCTTAAATAGTTTTACTAGTCGCTAAGTTTAGCTATTCAGTTACCTAGCTCCAAACACTATGATAGAAATAATGTTGCTGACAGCTTTCCCAATCCTGTCTCTGGGAGCGAAAGCCTTTCCATTTTCATCTTCAATGTTTTGCACCAAGTATCTGGCCTCATCCTGAATTTTTTCTTGTAAACTTTTTCTCCCAAGGCCGAAATCTCGAAGAGACGAGAGTGTGAATCTCCTTAGCTCCTTCCATGCGTGTCCGTTTTTTAAGATAACTCCAGCACCTGCAGTTTACATATAATAAGCATATATAATGGCCCAATTACCTTAATTACCAGACACAAAAATGGAGATGGAGAGAAACACAATCACAATCAAACACACACAAAATTATCGCCATCACATAAACGCCCACAAAAACCCACACACATCACACACACACATTCTATCTCCAAACTCACACAGCTAACTTGCATAAAAAAGTTGAAATATCTTTATTTACCGTCTTTTCCGACTAATCGTCTTATGTAATACACCCAGTTAGGCCTATCACTGACTGTAGCTGCATTCTTCACGAAAGCCTCTTCTATCAGCTCATAAGTCCCCAGCATTATCATGTGTTGTTCTCCAAGTTTGATGTGCATGATATTTCCGTAAGTATCATACCATGGAAGAAGATCTGTCGGTTGTCGTCTTCTACCGCTGATCATCAGCTGAGGGAGACATCCCACCACGGGAAAACAGACAGGTCCGGGCGGCCAGTTCACCCGAGGATTCCTCGACGACAACATCCACAGACTTAACAAAAACACTACCACGAATATCAAAACTGTCGGCAAACCAAGGGTTGCAAAAAACTCAGACAAACTCTGCACAACGTTGGCCATTTTGGATTTCACAGTTACAGCAACTTTTCCAGTATTATGTCAGACCTAGAATTGCATAAGCAGTATACAGATGTAAGGCTTTAAACGTGTATGCCATACGAAACAAGATCTACATTGTATTCCTGACACCTTTATGTGCAATGTATACGTGTGTACGTGCAGGTATTACTGCAGAGGCGTATTATGCCACCATGTTTTTAACATCACTGACATGAAGAGATGGCGAGATTCCACACGAAAGTTCAAGGAATGATTTAAAAAAAAAAAAAACAGACGCAAAAGTTATCCGTCTACTTCAACCCAAGGAGTTTTAACAAAATACTTTTGCTCAATCTAACTACGATCTTGAGAGCATGCATTTACATATCTTATACCAGAAACCAGCTAAGTTATGACAATAACATAAATAAAATCGTGATGAATATCGTGTATGCATTCAGATGTATTAATGCAGCTCTCTTAAATATCCCGGATGAGAAGAAGCCCATTCTGAGGACAAGATGTTCAAAACCGAAAATCAAGTGATAGGATCTTGATTTTTTAAACAGAAGACAACTTGAATCTCATTCACTGCACAAACAAAACATATTTTATCACATTACATTTATTTACAAAATGTTACCAAATATGAGCCCTCATCTTTTTCGTGACGAAAGGTCATCTTTAACTTCCATTATGGAAAATGTCCCTTTCTTCTGACTTTTACATCTCGAAAACACCGTCATTTACATGAACTTTTATTTTTCAAGATTTCATTTATCACTTTTCATGTTGTGAGAGACCACATCATACTCCAGTTTTTGATAACTGGAAAGATCTACATTCACATTTTGTCTATCTTTTCATTCTCTTTAAGTTAACAACTCATTTTATCATATCGATAGGGCGGTATGGTGTACATATATTTTTATATAACATATCTTATTTCCATATCTAACTGTCAGGGCAAGATATAAAAAAGCCAATAAATTTGCAACTATATACATGACCTTTGTGTTTTGGGGTTTATTTCAATACCAAAGGTGTATATGTAATGATATCTATTAGCCTTTTTCATCTTTTCCGGAAATAGAAATTGCATTGTGGGTNAGCAACTTTTCCAGTATTATGTCAGAACTAGAATTGCATAAGCAGTATACAGCTGTAAGGCTTTAAACGTGTATGCCATACGAAACAAGATCTACATTGTATTCCTGACACCTTTATGTGCAAATACGTGTGTACGTGCAGGTATTACTGCAGAGGCGTATTATGCCACCATGTTTTTAACATCACTGACATGAAGAGATGGCGAGATTCCACACGAAAGTTCAAGGAATGATTTAAAAAAAAAACAGACGCAAAAGTTATCCGTCTACTTCAACCCAAGGAGTTTTAACAAAATACTTTTGCTCAATCTAACTACGATCTTGAGAGCATGCATTTACTTATCTTATACCAGAAACCAGCTAAGTTATGACAATAACATAAATAAAATCGTGATGAATATCGTGTATGCATTCAGATGTATTAATGCAGCTCTCTTAAATATCCCGGATGAGAAGAAGCCCATTCTGAGGACAAGATGTTCAAAACCGAAAATCAAGTGATAGGATCTTGATTTTTTAAACAGAAGACAACTTGAATCTCATTCACTGCACAAACAAAACATATTTTATCACATTACATTTATTTACAAAATGTTACCAAATATGAGCCCTCATCTTTTTCGTGACGAAAGGTCATCTTTAACTTCCATTATGGAAAATGTCCCTTTCTTCTGACTTTTACATCTCGAAAACACCGTCAATTACATGAACTTTTATTTTTCAAGAGTTCATTTATCACTTTTCATGTTGTGAAAGACCATTTCATATTACAGTTTTTGATAACTGGAAAGATCTACATTCACATTTTGTCTATCTTTTCATTCTCTTTAAGTTAACAACTCATTTTATCATATCGATAGGGCGGTATGGTGTACATATATTTTATATAACATATCTTATTTCCATATCTAACTGTCAGGGCAAGATATAAAAAAGCCAATAAATTTGCAACTATATAAATGACCTTTGTGTTTTGTGGTTTATTTCAATACCAAAGGTGTATATGTAATGATATTTATAGTAAGTGAGGCGTGGGCTAAAATGCTGCTTTTAATAAATTATAACCTAAGATTCAGTTTATCGTTCCAGTCAGTATATTTCTAGCGCCTAACTGCGTACACACTGTAATCGTGTGGCGAGAAAGTTATGGCATGCAGACCCTCTACTCCACTGGGCGGGTTCTCCCCCTCCGGTACCTTGAAGGTGAAGTTCTGAAGCAACGTGGTGAAGAAAATGAACGATTCCATTTCAGCCAGTCCCTTACCCAGGCAAATACGAGGCCCTGAAATACAAATAAGCGATCACAATGAGAAAATGTACACTTAATTACATAAATAAATTTGTAACTATATATAATAGCCCAACCGATGTATTCTTTTCACATTTTTTCTCCTAAACTAGAAAGATCTGTTGACAACTAACAGGTGTTAGCAATACCTATGGGCAGTGGGAAGATAGTGGCCGCAGTTTGAATTTGGTTTTAACTGTTAAAAGTGTTTTGTAGGCATTGTCTAGCCTTTGACAATTTCTGTAAAGCTTTGCCATGTGTGACAGGAATAATATGTTTTCAATGCCACAGCAAATTACAGGATTTGCTGGCCGAGTGGTAACATCCTTTGCTGCCAAACATGATCATGTATCATGGTTCAGTGTTTGATGTAAAGGGTATCAGATAGTAAATTATGTGTATAAAGTAGAACTTGAGTATTTCGTATTGGATATGATTGGAACAATTCTGATTTTCCTAACAGAGACAAGGTTTAGTTGTTAGTATAGACATAATAAGAAATTTCACTAATGCGTTGCTGCACGGTTAACATGTAGGTGTAATGTAAAGTTACGTACCTATGGAAAATGGTATCATTTTGTCCGACTTGATCACTTTTCCATCATCATCCAGCCATCTTTCTGGTTTGAACTTGTAAGGATCCTCGAAGTTATTTTTATCGTGAAGAACCCGGTACAAATCTCCCAGTATTATGGTGCCCTTGGGAATTGTGTATCCGGCCAAAGTTGTCGCTTCACTGGTGGCATGGGGAACACCAGAGGGAGCTGATGACATGGAATGAAATTATATTTTCATTTTGAATTGATTCATTCGAAGGAAAACCAAAGCGTGACGTCATACGAGAACATGCGAGAATACACGAGGGGCTGGATAACATTTCACAGTGATAAGGGTTGAACGCAGTCTCCCGGGAAGGTCATATTAGAGAGCAACTAAAAGTGATACCCACAGGTAAAGTCGTGCTGTTCTGCAGTAATAATCTACCCATAAATAAATTTTGTGTGCTTTTATTCGTTGCCGTAACATCCTCACTGTTTCCACTATTTTCTATAATAAAGTTGACTTGTCCTTTGGTCATCATGGGCGATGAGAGGGAATTGTGATAAAGACTTTGTTAGAATTGCCCTAAAAGCATTTAGGTTGGATTTCCAGTTAAACAGACCGAATTTAATGGGCACAGGACCAGAAATTGAACAATTAATTAATTTATTTGTATTTTTTTAATTAATAAGGTGTCGCAGTTTTCCAATTTTAATTGATAAAAACCAAACACTGATGTATCTATATTATTGTTGAATGGCGTTTTATTGGCATTGGTATTAAAATTTGAAATATGTAAAAAATGCAAATAAGTTACTGACCAACAGGAGACATGCGAAAGACCTCCAGGATGGTTGCTTCAGTGAACGGCATCCTGGCCTTGTCCTCCATCTTGGCAACACGACCTTGACCTATGACCATAGATAAAATCATTTATCCAATATGAATATGTTGGCTCTATGAGGTCAGCCTACTTAACAGTATGCCTCACACCATTGTCTCTCCACAAATCGGTTAAGGCCAAATTTCATGAACGTGTTTTACAAACAAAAAGGGATAAACACATATTTCACACAGAATAAAAAAATAAGAAATAAGAACACAAGATCCTTTAATCTCTCGCTCTTGTTCATTTGTACTTTGAGTCGTTACCTGATCAATTTCCTGCTGTACCCTCTTCTGTACATCCGGGTGATTTACCATGTGGATAAGGGACCATCTCAAAGTATTTGCTGTTGTGTCAGTTCCAGCCAAATACAAATCTACTATTATGCGGAATACGTTCCATTCTAAAAACGTACAAAAAAAGGAGAGCTCAAAGTAAGAAAAATAATAATAAGTAGATGATGATTACAATCAATAGACGGTGTTTACAATAAGAAGACGGTGATGAAAATTATCGAAATTTTATCGGGCGATACGCTGTGAACCAAACGTTTGAAAGAGAGTTGTCAGGTCGGGATTAGCTCTCTATGTGAAATCGTCATGCCTGTGAAAATCTCTGGATCTAGTCTGTCTTGAGTGACCTTTATATAGAGGTCAATGAAGTCCCGGATGTCAGTTGGATCAAAGGACTGGCGATGTCGTTCTACCTCCTGTCTTACCAAACTATAGAATTTATCCAAGAGGGCGAACTTCTTCTTCTGAAATGAAAGTGTCCAAATTTTTGTTTAAATCGAAACGTATTGCTGTATATATACATATTGCAAAAAAAGAGTCTTTCATATAAACTGTGCTATTTTCCAAATACAATTTGTCCACGGGGGCAAATACATTTTTCACCTAAAATAAAATTTATCTTAATTTTGTAGGGTTTGAAACGCGTTCTTGAGGTTTATGGCGCAAATTTTGTCGCAAAAACTTAAAGTCAGCACTGTACCGCCAAATGGTCTGATTTCGAAATATATGAATTTATTCAGAATTTCTAAAAATTTAACAGCAAAATGAAATGAAGAAAACGTAAAGGTGAAAATCTTTTGAATAAGCACTAAGTAATAGGTCTTAAATATAAATAATTCTATTTTACCGGCAAGAAGAAGCGCACCAAGTTGGTAAATGACAATGGGCCTCCTTTGTTCATTCTCAAGGATTCCTCCAAAATTGGCAACATCGCTGGGGTTTCATCATAGTCATATCTGAAATCGTTTTAAGGATATTGTCACTTTTATAAAATAAAGATAATACATTATGGACTTCATCCGAGAAGGCATAGAAAGAGTACTGCGTGACGTCACACGATATTTTAAAACGAGAATCCACGTAAGGTGGGCCTTTTTCAGCAGATAAATTGAAACTCGCTATGCTGGGAGATTCGTTTAAAGAAGCAATTTTTAAATTAAAAAAGTGCTTTTTCACGCTTTGTTATATTTTTTTTAAAGTGACATATAAAAATTGTTAAACAATAGATGTCAGTTTGGAAAAACGTAGGAGAAAATGGTCAGAAAGATAAACACATGACATTCTGTGAGCTTTTACAAGGCAGTCGCCATCTCAGATCTCAGATGAAACTCATTGTTTCATGATTTAGATAAAAAATAGAATATACACTAGTGCTTCACGCATACGGCGGTGCCATGTTAACGTTTGTCAACTGTTTTAGCATAGTACACAGTGGCAGATTTAGGGGGCTGTCAGGGGGGGGCCCCCCCCCCCCCCCCCTTTTCAATTTCTGACAAAAAATCACACCAATACTCCCCCTTAAGATTTGACTTTCGACTAGCTGAATTATAGTTCTAAACCGTATGTGGCACCCTTTGCCCTCTAAAATACCAAATTTTTTGGGCTTTTCAGAGGGCGCCAAAACCCCACTACAAGGGGGTGGGGCGAGGGTCGGCTTTGCATCTGAGGCCTGTTGGACCCCTCTTCATACAGTAGTCCTGGATCTGCCCATGGTATAGAAGTTCCTTTAGATTTCTGCACCGTACGGCAGTACATGTATATACAGTATATACACATAGTCCGCAAATCACTTTAAACATCTTAAATATTTTTACTAGTTGCTAAGTGTAGCTATTCAGTTACCTAGCTCCAAACACTACGAAAGAAATTATGTTGTTGACAGCTTTTCCAACCCTATCCCTTGGAGAGAAAGCCTTTCCATTTTCATCTTCAATGCTTTGCACCAAGTATCTGGCCTCATCCTGAATTTTTTCTTGTAAACTTTTTCTCCCAAGGCCGAAATCTCGAAGGGACGAGAGTGTGAATCTCCTCAGCTCCTTCCATGCGTGTCCGTTTTTAAATAAAACTCCAGCACCTGCAATTTACATCTACATAAAATATATCAAGGACCCGTAACTCGAAAGCATTGCGTACTGTGAATAGCGATAACGCATAGAGGCTTCAATGTATTAAATGGGGCGAGTATGGGCGAGTTATGGAATCGAGACGGTTGCGCTTGGTCGCAATGCGCGATGCTTTCAAGTTACGGGGCCAATTTACTCGGCGAGGCCTTCACACTGCACACTTAAGTTTGTTCCTAAATGATTGTGAGAGCATGTACCAAAGTTGGATTTGGTGGATTGGGGGGGGGGGGGTGACGAGCAAAACCAAACAATATCAGATTGTTTACTAAAGCGTGCCCTACATGTTATGCTAATAGGGACCTGGGTCCTTGTCTACTGGAATGCTAACATGCATAAAAAGAAATCTCTTTAATTACCGTCTTTTCCTACTATTTGTCTTAAAAAATATACCCAGGTAGGCCTAGCACTGACTGTAGCTGCATTCTTCACGAAGGCCTCTTCTATCAACTCATAAGTCCCCAGCATTATCATGTGTTGTTCTCCAAGTTTGATGTGCATGATATCTCCGTATGTATCATACCATGGAAGAAGATCTGTCGGTTGTCGTCTTTTACCGCTGATCATCAGCTGAGGGAGACATCCCACCACGGGGAAACATAATGGTCCGGGCGGCCAGTTCACCCGAGGATTGCTGGATGACAGGATCCACAGACTTAACAACAACACTGCCGCGAATATCATAACTGTCGGCAAACCAATGGTAGCGAATAACTCAGAGAAACTCTGTACAACAACGTTGGTCATTTTGGATCCCACAGTTACAGCAACTTCTCCAGTATTTTGAACGAGCTAGAATGGCTGAAGGGATATGCCGCTGTAAGCCCAAATGCATGTATCCTACCTGTACACGGAACAAGGTCAATACTTGACGCCTTTGTATATGTGCAATTTAAACGTGTTTACGTGCAGGTATTACTGCAGAGGCGTATTTTGCAACCATGTTTTCTAACGTCACTGACATGAAGGGATGGCAAGATTTCACACGAAAGTTCAAGGAATAATTTATTAACCAAACTCAAAAGTACTTCGTCTGTCTCAACCCACCTACAGTCTTGAGAGCATGCATATATATTTCCATTTCTTTTATCAGAGACCAGCCAGGTTATAACAATACCATACATTAACTCTCGCTAGACAGCATAGTGTATAGAATTAACTGAAGACATACATATAGCTATTGATATCTAGTGAAAAAGTCTAAATGTACATGACTGTGGTAAAGGGCAGTTAATACACACGTAACACCTAAGCTTTTACAGCTTCACTGGACAAGACCCTGCTCTACTGTAATGGAATAGAAAAGTGTTATATTATTATTATTATTATTATTATTATTATTATTGTTGTTGTTGTTGTTGTAGTTGTTGTTATTTTGTAATTAAAATTTACAGTTATAAATTCTAGCTGGCTACATACAAATTATATAGCACTAAAATCAATATTTGATTATATTTACAGAAACCCAGGTAAAACTTAAATGCAACAATATAGTCGATCAAATTACTAAATATTTGACAGTGCTCAGGGCACAAATGTCTCTGAAGACCCCCATTCAGGAGTTTTGGTTCTTTAAATGCCTTAGACACTTCGATGCCTGAGACACTTCGACTGCTCCCTTCTTAAAAACCATATCCATGCAATTTATTTACTTCAGTTTCAATATATGTACTGAAATAAGTCAGTTTTAGGTGCATAGTTTTTTATAACCCCCCCC
>NW_019775728.1:72556-88063 GCF_001039355.2 Lingula anatina | reverse complement strand
CCCCCCCCCCCCCCCCCCCCCATTGCTTATCTTAAGTTTTGAATTGGGGGAAGGCAAGGTGGGGGAACATTTTTTGACAAAATTATCTATTATTGAAACAGAATCTTGACATCGTTGTCAAGCAGCCATGTGTCTTCTCTACCACAATTATATTTTATGTGGACACAGGACTCTAAAGCATTCGTGTGTGTGTGTGCGTTTGCGTATGTGAATAAATGTGTGCTTGTGTGCGTGCGTATGTGTTTGTGTGAGAGAGAAAGAAAGAGAGAAAAGAGAGTTGTTATCCAAGAAATACCTCAACTCACTCACTCGTTGTCAAGCTTATATACGTAAAACAGTAAATCGCTGGCAGACTATAAAATCGTGATGAATATCGTGTATGCATTCAGATGTCTTAACGCAGTTCTTTTAAATATCCCGGATGAGTAGAAGCCCATTCTGAGGTTCAAAGCCGAAAACTAAGTGATCGCAACTTGAATCCCATTCACTGTACAAACAAAACAAACACCTTTTATCACCTTTCATTTATTTACAAAATGTGACCGAAAGATGAGCTCTTATCTTTGATCACTTTTTCGTACCAAGAGGTCATCTTTCAACTCCTATTATATAAAAAAATGTCCTTTTTGTCAACTTTCACCTCTCGAAAACACTGTCATTCATATTTTCATGAACTTTTACTTTTCAAGAGTTAAGCTATCACTTTTCATATTGTGAAAGACCATTTCATTTTCCAGTTTTTAATAACTGGAAAGATCTACATTCACGTTTTGTTTATCTTTTCATTCTCTTTAAGTTAACAACTCATTTTATCATATCGATAGGGCGGTATTATGTTTATATATTTTTATATTACATATCTTAATTCCGTATCTAACATTCAGGGCAAGATATAAAAAAGCGAATACTTTGCAAACTTGTTTGCACAAAGAATTTTTGCACTTCGCCTAAGATATTCAGAGCTACATTAAATTTGGTGATTTGGAAAAAATATTATGCTGGGGTTTGTGTATAAATTGTAATCAAATAACATACAAATGACCCTTGTGTTTTGTGCTTAATTTTTAAACCAAAGGTGTTTATGTAATGATATCTATAAGTGTAATGATATCAGTAAGTGAGGTTTCGGGTAAAATTCTGCTTTCTATAAACTAAGATTCACTTTGGCCCCATTCAGATCGAGAAAAGTTGTGTGCTAGCTAAGCCGGGACCTAAATATGGCGGACCTACATGAAAGGTAGTCCGCTTAATCCTTTGATGGTTTCTCCGCCTCTCACACGGCTCCCCGCGCGTCGTCCCTCGACTGGTTGAAGCCCAGATTTAATTATTGGGTCCCTGCGTGGACCACGCGTGGGGAGGCGGAAAAGAGGAGGACAGAACATTACAGGATTACGCGGTCTTCCTTTCATGTAGGTCCGCCATATTTAGGTCGGGGCCAAGCTAGCACTCGGCTCTTCTCGATCTGAATGGGGCCTTTTTCATTTCAGTCCATGTATCTCTAGCGCCTAACTGCGCACACATTGTAATTGTGTGGCGAGAAAGTGATGGCGTTTAGACCCTCCATTCCATTGGGTGGGTTTTCCCCCTCCGGTACCTTGAAGGTAAAATTCTGAAGCAACGTTGTGAGGAAAATGAATGATTCCATTTCAGCCAGCCCCTTACCAAGACAAACACGAGGCCCTGAAATACAAATAAGCAATCACAATGAGAAAATGTACACTTAAATAAATAAATTTTTATATATTATGAATATAAAGTAGGTCTTGGGTATTTCTTATTGGATCGGATTTAAGCAATTCTGATTTTCTTTACAGAGAAAAATTTGCTTAGTTGTTTATATAGACATACATATGTTATGATTTCACTAATGTGCCACTGCATGGTAACATGAAGGTTTAATATTAAGTAACGTACCTATGGAAAACGGTATCATTTTGTCCGACTTGATCACTTTACCATCGTCTTCCAGCCATCTTTCTGGTTTGAAGTTGTAAGGATCCTCGAAGTTATTCTTATCGTGAAGAACCCGGTACAAATCTCCCAAAATTATGGTGCCCTTGGGAATGGTGTATCCGGCCAAAGTTGTAGCTTCACTGGTAGCATGGGGACCACCCATGGGAACTTATGACATGGAATGAAAGATTTCTCGTTCTTGAAATGATTCATTTGAATGGAGACCACAGCGTGGCGCCATACGAGACTCGACAATTTGCGAAAAATCATACGAGGTGGGGTAAAATTTTACAGTGACAAGGTTGGGACGCTTTGTTCCGGGAAGAAAGCAATATAAGTGAAACCAAAGGTAAATTGGTTCTGTTCTGCAATACATGCATCTATTCCTTGCAGTAACACCCTGTTTCCACTCTTCTCCATAAGTTTGTTCAGACGAGAACTACATATATTTCCACCCCGGAAACAGTACCAGAAATCGAACAAATTCCTTTCTTCTGTTCATTTTCTTTGTTTTCCATTTTTATTAATTAGATGTCGCAGTTTTCCAAAACGGCACTTAACTAAGTAAACACCGCTGTATCGCTATTTTTGTTAAATGAAGATTGTTTATTGGCAATAAATGTTTAAAAAAGTTCAAATAAGATACTGACCAACAGTAGACAGTCGAAGGACCTCCAGTATGGTTGCTTCAGTGAACGGCATCCTGGCCTTGTCCTCCATCTTGGCAACACGACCTTGACCTATGACCTTAATTTAAATACATTTATCAAACAAAGTATATCATATCTTTACGAAACACGTTCTTTAATTTTAATTTAGTTACATTGTACAATTACTGACTTTAGCTGAGATCAACTCTAGGCTCGGTTCAAAGTGGGGATAGCGAAGTGAGGATAATTGACCGACGCCAAAGATCCACTATCCCAGCTGACCGAAACATAGAGTTTATACCAAGTACCTACGTCTTTTAATTAGTGGAAACAATAAAATCACATTCAGAACTGCTTAATAAAAACCAGGTCAAGCGGTAGCCATAGAGATCCAATGAATGTGTTGGTCAACCCACTTACAATTTGTCTCTCGAAAAATCGGAAAACGCCAAAATTCATGAACATATATTACAAACAAAGAGGCATAAGTACATCTTATATTCAGAATAAAAAACCTAAGAAATAAGAACACAAGATTATCTCAGATTGTCCCTCCTATTCATTTTTACTGTGGGTCGTTACCCGATCAATTTCCTGCTGCACCCTCTTCTGTACATCCGGGTGATTTACCATATGAACCAGGGACCATCTCAAAGTATTAGCTGTTGTGTCGGTTCCAGCTAAATATAGATCAACTATGATGCGGAACACGTTCCATTCTGAAATTAATAACGTCAATGGAGAACTCAAATAATAATAATGATAATAATAATAATAATAATAATAATAAGTATAAGTAATAAGTGATAACAATCAGAAAATCGTCGATATATGATTGGGCGGTACGTTGTGAACGTAAAGTTTTAAAGACAGTCGTCTGCTAAATCACATCAAGTCGGGATCAGATTTGAAATTGTCATTAAACGGTTACATACCTGTGTAAATTTCTGGATCTAACCTGTCTTGAGTGACCTTTATATAGAGGTCAATGAAGTCCCGGATGTCAGTCGGATCAAAGGACTGGCGATGCCGTTTCACTTCCTGTCTTACCAAACTATAGAATTTATCCACGAGGGCAAATTTCTTTTTCTGAAATGAAAGTTTTCAAATTTTATTTATGTCGAATAGCTTTTTTGTGATTTTTCACATATATGTGGCAACAGTCTGTTATAAAAACCAATATACAAATTTACAATTGCCCACGAGAGCGAATATATTTTTCATATTTAATAAAACTTTGTTTTATTTTGTACGGATCGAAATATATTCTTGTGGTTTAAGCCACACACTTTGTCAAACAAACTTTACAAGAAAAGTATGTACTGCGTCGACAATGGTCTGATTTCGAAAAAATATTAATTTATTTAGTATTGTTAAAAATTTAATGGCAAAATATGACACCAGGACTGAACAGGAAATGAAGAAGAATATATAGGTGAATAATAAGCACTGTGTAAAAGGTCTTATGCCAAATATTGCGAATAATTCCATTTTACCGGAAAAAAGAAGCGCGCCAAGTTGGTAAAGGACAGTGGTCCTCCTTTGTTCATTCTCATGGATTCCTCCAAAACTGACAACATCTTTGGGGTGTCATCATAGTCATATCTGAAATCATTTTAAGGAAATTGTCACTTTTATAAAAGAAAGATAAAACATAATGGACTTCATCCAAGAAGGCATAACAAAGAGTACTGCGTGACGTCACACGAGATTTTAAAACGAGAATCCACGTGAGGTGGGGCTTTTCAGCAGATAAAGTGAAATTCACTATGCTGGCAGATTCGTTTAAAGTAGCAATTTAAAAAAATGACACATAAACTGTTAAACAATAGACGTTAGTTTGGAAAAACGTAGGAGAAAACGATTAGAAAGTTAACCACAGTTGAAATTCTGTGAGCTTTTACACGGCAGTCGCGTGGACGGTCTCAGATGAAGCCCACTGTCTTATGATTTAGATAAATAGTTGAATGTACATGGGAATGCTTACTATTAACACATACGGCGGTGCAATGTTCACGTTCGTCTGTGGATTCATATAATCCGGAATCCGCCCCTGGTATATAACTTCCTTTATGAATTGGCTGGCTAATTTATTTTACTTAAATTTCTGCACCGTACTACCGGCAGTACATATATATTCTGCAAATTCATTTAAAGAATCTTAAATATGTAAAAGAAAGTGTTCAATGCTTGTGTGCTGCCGGCAATCACCTATGGTTCAGAGACCTGGGCACTGAATGCCTCCATGGAAGACAAGCTACAAGTAGCTCAGAGAAAGATGGAAAGAATTATGTTGAACATCAGTCCAAGAGAGCGGAAAACGAATGTATGGTTACGTGAACAGACCAAAGTTAAGGACATACTGATCACAGTTAAAGAAATGAAATGGAGGTGGGCAGGACATGTCAAAAGAATGAAGGACAATAGGTGGACAATCAGGCTTACAGAATGGATCCCAAGGTATGGACAAAGAAAAAGAGGAAGGCCGGTCAAACGATGGAGGGATGAATTAGATGACTACTGGAAGTCTTGGAAGAAGAAACCTTGGCCAAACTGGAAATCTGAGGCTCAGGATAGGAAACAATGGAAAAAGCATGCTGAGGCCTTTGTCCAACAGTGGAACACTATAGGCTCTAAATGATGATGAATGATAAAATATTTTTACTAGTTGCTAAGTGTAGCTATTCAGTTACCTAGCTCCAAACACTACGATAGAAATAATGTTGTTGACAGCTTTTCCAATCCTTGCGCTGGGAGAGAAAGCCTTTCCATTTTCATCTTCAATGTTTTGCACCAAATATCTTGCCTCATCCTGAATTTTTTCTTGTAAACTTTTTCTCCCGAGGCCGAAATCTCGTAGAGACGAGACTGTGAATCTCCTCAGCTCCTTCCATGCGTGTCCATTTTTAAAGGCAACTCCAGCACCTGCAGTTTACATATTATTTTGATATTTAATGACTCAATTACCTGAATTACCAGACATGGAAATGGAGATAATCACAATCACAATCAAAAATGCGCGCGTGCGCACACACACACACACAATTAATGATCATCACATAAACGCCCACAAAAACCCAAACACAATCACGCACACACACACACACACACACACACACACATCTCTCTCTCACACACACACACACACACACACACACACAATCACACACACACTATCTCTCTCGCACACACACACACACACACTCTCTCTCTCTCTCACACACACACACACATACACACACACACCCACACACTCACACACACATACACACACATACTCACACACGCAGGTGTCGAAATGCTTAACCACTACATCTTGCACGCTTCATCTGCTCCCCCAACCCCATCCCCTCCTCAACACCCCACCCCCTCCTCATACCCCCTCCCCCTCCTCAACACCCTCACCCCCTCCTCAACACCCCACCCCCTTCTCACACCCCACGACCTCCTCACACACCAACCCTCTCCTCACACACCCACCACCTTTGCTCTAAGTCTTACAGGCATAATCAAGTAATCGGGACAAATAAAAATCTAAATAATGAGAAATTGTTTCAGTTGCTATCTGTTAAACCCATGAGAAATTGTTTTAGTTGTATCTGTTAAACCCAAGTTGCCATGGTCTTTATCTCCATAAAAGATGTCAGGCCATGCGGTGCGGACTTCACACTGCACACATACGTTTGATCCTAAACGAGTGTGAGAGCATGTACCAAAGTTGGATTTGATGGATTGGGGGGGGGTAGGGGTACGCCATTCTCCCACCATTAGACCACGGTGGAAGTAAAGAACAAAAGACTCAGACGTTGTGTAATGCCCCTATTTCACACAGACCACGAATCGCCAGGAATTGAAAATTTCAGGATTTGTGGTTGAATCGTAATCAGTTCGTGAAGTTCTTAACAGATTCGTATATAATCGTAGTCAGTTCTTGCAATTCTTGATCAATCGGGAATTCGTGGCAAAAATTTTGAGCTGTTCAAAGTCTTGGCCACGAATCATAGTGAATTTCTGGACAATATTCGTGCGATTCCAGCCGAATCCCACGAATATTCGTAACACTCTCGCACCTGTTTCGTAACTGAATCGTAGAGCGTGTCGAATTAGACCAGAAAATTGGCAAAATCTAACGAATCCTGAAATTTGTCAATTCATGGCGATTCGTGGGTTTCGTGGTCTGTGTGAAATAGGGGCCTAACTCGCGTAACTACACTTCTCGCATGAGTGCGTTATAACCCGCTAATGGACCCGTGGTCTAAATAAGATATATATAGATCCCTCGTCAGCGAGGGTTATGTGACATCCACTCGTGCTTCGCACTCGTGTATGCCACATAACCCTCGCTGACTCGGGGTCTATCTATTACTTAAAAGTATGACGAGCAAAATAAAACAATATCAGTTTGTTTACTATACCGTGTCCTACATATTATGCTAATAGGGTCCTTGTGTACTGGAAAGATCACTTGCATAAAAAGTTGAAATCACTTTATTTACCGTCTTTTCCGACTAATCGTCTTATAAAATATACCCAGGTAGGCCTATCACTGACTGTAGCTGCATTCTTCACGAAAGCCTCTTCTATCAGCTCATAAGTCCCCAGCATTATCATGTGTTGTTCACCAAGTTGAATGTGCATGATATCTCCGTATGTATCATACCATGGAAGAAGATCTGTCGGTTGTCGTCTTTTACCGCTGATCATCAGCTGAGGGAGACATCCCACCACGGGGAAACATAATGGTCCGGGCGGCCAGTTCACCCGAGGATTGCTGGATGACAGGATCCACAGACTTAACAACAACACTGCCGCGAATATCATAACTGTCGGCAAACCAATGGTAGCGAATAACTTAGAGAAAATCTGTACAAGAACGTTGGTCATTTTGGATCCCACAGTTACAGCAACTTCTCCAGTATTTAGTAAGAGCTAGAATGGCTGAAGGGATATGCCGCTATAAGCCCAAATGCATGTATTCTACCTGTACACGGAACAAGGTCAATACTTGACGCCTTTTTATATGTGCAATGTAAACGTGTTTACGTGCAGGTATTACTGCAGAGGCGTATTTTGAAACCATGACATGAAGGGATGGCAAGATTTCACACGAAAGTTCAAGAAATAATTTATTAACCAAACTCAAAAGTACTTCGTCTGTCTCAACCCACCTACAGTCTTGAGAGCATGCACATATATTTCCATTTCTTTTATCAGAGACCAGCTAAGTTATAATAGTGCCATACATCAACTCTCGCTAGACAGCATAGTGTATAGAATTTACTGAGGACATCACATAACTGTTAATGTCTAGTGAAAATCTAACTGTACATGACTCTGGTTGAGGGCAGTAAACACACACGTGACACCTTTTACAGCTTCACTTGGCAAGGCCCTGCTCGACAATGGAATAGCACCGTGTTATTATTATTATTATTATTGTAGTTGTTGTTATTTTGTAATTAAAATTTGAAGGTACAGTTATAAATTCTAGCTGGCTACATACAAATTATAAAGCACTAAAATCAATGTTTGATTATATTTACAAAAACCCTGGTAAAACTTAAATGCAACAATATAGTCGATCAAATTACTAAATATTTGACAGTGCTCAGGGCAGAAATGTCATTGAACACCCCCCCCCCCCCCCCCCCATTCAAGAGTTTTGGTTCTTTAAGTGCATGAGAAACTTCGATGCGTATTATAATATTCACTCTGTTTAGTTGACTGCTCCATTCTTAAAAACCATATCCATGCAATTTATTTACTTCAGTTTCAATATATGTACTGAAATTAGTCAATTTCAGGTGCATAGTATTTGATACCCCCACCCCCATTGCTTATCTTAAGTTTTTAATTAGGGGAAGGAAAGGTGGAGGTACATTTTATGACAAAATATTCGATTATTGAAACAGAATCTTGACAACGTTGTCAAGCAGCCATGTGTCATCTCTACCACAATTATATTTTATGTGGACACAGGACTCTAAAGCATCCGTGATTGATGGTTAAGAAAATACAAAATAGCGGTGAAAATATCCACGTTTTATACCATTTATTAAACTATATAACATGTACCCCCTCAAAACCATCACGTTGAATTTTGGTATCTGGAATAAAAAGCACTGTTTATAACAATGTACACCTGTGAGGTGATCATTTGTAAATAAAAGCACATGGAACTGGAGTGAGACAATCTTTTTGACCAATATTGTATATAGGAAGTGAGCTGTGGGGGAAAATCCTGTATAAACTAGGAAACAGTTTATCGTTTCAATCCGTGTATATGTGCAACCGTGGCACGACAACAAATGTATTGTCCTTTTAAAAGACTTTATTCCAACAGATCTTACTACATAGAATATAGTACTTTCTTCACGTCCGATCACTGATGCATCTCTCCCGATCACTGATGTATCTTTTTAGTATAGATTCACGTGGCACAAAAAGAGCGCTAACACCACCTATACGAAATCATTACGTCTATTTACATACTATAGTTACTTATACAAAGGTACAATGCACTATTACATATTATTATTAATATGTACATGTACATGCAATTGCTCTATTACATTAAATTCTAGCGCCTAACTGCGCACACATTGTAATCGTGTGGCGTGAAAGTGATAGTGTTTAGACCCTCCACTCCACTGGGCGGGTTCTCCCCCTCCGGTACCTTGAAGATGAAGTTCTGAAGCAACGTGGTGAAGAAAATGAACGATTCCATTTCAGCCAGTCCCTTACCAAGACAAACACGAGGCCCTGAAATACAAATAACACATCACAATGAGAAAGTGTACACTAAATTACATAAATAAATTTATATAAATAATGAAGATAAAGTGGCTCTTATGTATTTCTTATTAGATCGGATTTAAGCAATTCTGAATTTCTTTAGGTGACAAGGTTTAGTTGTTTACATAGAGATAAAGAAGTAATGATTTCACTTATGTGCCACTGCATGGTAACATGAAGGTCGAATATTAAGTAACGAACCTATGGAAAATGGTATCATTTTGTCCGACTTGATCACTTTACCATCGCAATCAAGCCATCTTTCTGGTTTGAAGTTGTAAGGATCCTCGAAGTTATTCTTATCGTGAAGAACCCGGTACAAATCTCCCAGTATTATGGTGTCCTTGGGAATGGTGTATCCGGCCAAAGTTGTAGTTTCACTGGTGGCATGGGGACCACCCATGGGAACTGATGACATGGAATGAAAGATTTTTCGTTCTTGAAGGAATTCATTTGAATGGAGACAACGGCATGACGTCATACAAGACTCGACAACTTGCGAGAATTCACGAGAGGTTGGGTAATATTTTACAGCGATAAGGGTGGGACGCTTTGTAACGAGAAGATCAGATTAGAAAGCAACTTATCAGTGACACCAAAGGTAAAATCGATTCTGTTCTGCAATAGACTAATTGACCGAACTACCCGTAAATAAATTATGCGTGCTTCTATTCGTTGCCGTAACACCCTGTTTCCACTCTTCTCCATAAGTTTGTTCAGACGAGAAGTACGTGTATTTCCATCCATGAAACAGGACCAGAAATCCAACAAATTCTTTTCTTCTTTTTCTTTTCTTTTTTTTTTTTTTTCATTTTATGACTTACATGTCGCACCAATCCAAGACGGTATTTAATTAAGCAGACACTGATGTATCGGTACTTTTATTAAATAAAGTGCAAATAAGTTACTGACCAACAGTAGACATGCGAAAGACCTCCAAGATGGTTGCTTCAGTGAATGGCATCCTGGCCTTGTCCTCCATCTTGGCGACACGACCTTGACCTATGACCTTAGATAAAAAATATATTAACCAAACAAAGTATATCATATGGTTACGAAACACGTGCTTTAATTTAGTTACATTTTACGATTACTGACTTTGGCTGAGATCACCTCTTGGCTCGGTTCAAAGTGGAGATAGCGAAGTGGGGTAAATTGACTGACGCCGAAGATTCACTATCCCAACTGACTGAAACATAGTTTAAAACAAGTAATGAAAACCAGCTGACGTAGTGAACAGAGAGATCTAATATGAATGTGTTGGCTACGGGAGGTCAACCCACTTAACAATTTGCTTCACGTGACTGCCTCTCCACAAAACGGTAAACGCCAAGAATAAAGAACCAAAGAAATAAGAACACAAGATCATCTAAGATTCCAGCTCTTGTTCATTTATATCTTGGGTCGTTACCTGATCAATTTCCTGCTGAACCCTCTTCTGTACATTCGGGTGATTTACCATATGAACCAGGGACCATCTCAAAGTATTAGCTGTTGTGTCCGTTCCTGCCGAATATAGATCAATTATGATGCGGAACACGTTCCATTCTGAAATTAATAACGCCAATAATGAACTTAAAACAAATATAATAATAATAATAATAATAATAATAATAAGTAGACGAAGATTACAATCAATGGGCGGTGATTACAATCAGAGAATCATCGATATTTGATCGAGCGGTACGTTTTAAAAACAGTCGTCTGCTAAATCACATCAAGTCGGGATCAGATTTGTACGTGAAATTGTCATTTAACGGTTACATACCTGTGAAAATTTCTGGATCTAGTCTCTCTTGAGTGACCTTTATATAGAGGTCAATGAAGTCCCGGATGTCAGTTGGATCAAAGGACTGGCGGTGTCGTTCTACTTCCTGTCTTATCAAACTATAGAATTTATCCACGAGGACGAATTTCTTTTTCTGAAATGAAAGTTACCTAATTTTGTTTGAATCGAATAGCACTTTTGTGATATGTTGCAACAGGCTTTTATATAATACAAAATTTACAATTAGTCGACGAGGGCGAATATATTTTACATATGAAAAATTTTTTTTTAATGATAAAGGAATCGAAATATATTCTTGTGGTTTAAGGCACACACTTTGTCAAACAAACTTTACAAGAAAAGTAAAAGTATTGTTCCGACAATGGTCTGATTTCGAAACATATGAATTTATTTAGTATTGCTCAAAATTTAATGGCAAAATATGACACCAGCAATGAATAGGAAATGAAGAAGAATATATAGGTGAATAATAAGCACTGTGTAAAAGGTCTTAAGCAAAATATTGCGAATAATTCCATTTTACCGGAAAAAGGAAGCGCGCCAAGTTGGTAAAGGATAGTGGTCCTCCTTTGTTCATTCTCATGGATTCCTCCAAAACTGACAACATCTTTGGGGTGTCTTCATAGTCATATCTGAAATCATGTTTAAGGAAATTGTCACTTTTAGAAAATACAGAAGAAAAAAACATAGTGGACACCATCCGAGAAAGCATAGAAAGAGCACTGCGCGACGTCACACGAGATTTTGAAACGAGAATTCGCGTGTGGTGGAGCTTTTCAGCAGACAAACACCCAAACCCAAATTAATTCAAAGTTGTTGAATTTTTTTACATGTGCATAGAACAAAATTCCACGACTGCCTCAATTTAAATTCAAATTTTAATTTTTATACCCCGTATATATATATATATATATATATATATATATATATATATATATATATATATATATACGGGGTATAAAAATTATATATATATATATATATTGTAATGGTTCAGTCATGGTAAATTAGACATGTCGTAAGGATGTTTAACATTTTAACTGTAACCCAAGGGGCTTTGTATAATGGCTAATACTAGGTAACGTATGTTTCATTTTGTTCAAGTACTGGGTGCTAGAGAAAATGTTTTCTTTTGCTGACCCAAAAATATATTGTGATTCCATGATAGTTTGACATTTCTGATATAATATTTGGAGCACGAGAGCAAAAATAATTTGATAAATCCTTATTTTACTGTCGGCAGGGTGTATTTTTCCCGGTTTTTTAAATATTTAGGGACAAGCAAACTAAAGTTGATCAAAGACAATTAACTGCTCTATACAGAAGATCATTATAATTTTTACAACGTTATACTTGTAGGAGATAAATCAAAGACCAAAACCAGTGATGATTGAATTTTCAAAGTGAGTAAAACGTTTCACAGTTGGACTTTTTGCATTTGTGACAGTAACGTATGTTCCTTTTTGGGGTAGGACGATGAATTATTTTTTATTATTCAAGGTTCCAGGAGAGTGAAACTTTGATACAAACTTCTTCATGTGGGACCTTAAAATAATCAAACATAGTCTGCAATCTGAGCACTAAATATATTTAATAGCATGCCTGCGACATCAAATATTGCACCTCTATATTGGGTTTTTTGTGTAAAGTGAAACACACTATGGTGGGAGATTCGTTTAAAGAAGCAATTCAAAGCTGTTATACAATAGATGTATGTTTGAAAAAACGTACCATGTTCAAGTTTGTCAACCGTTTTAACATAGTATACATTGGCGGATTTAGGACAGATGTGTCAGACCCAGCTCTTCGATTTCGGACATAAAATCACACTTTTGACTAGCTGAATTATAGTTCTAAACCGTATGTGGCACTGTTTGCCCTCTAAAATATTTGAAGCCTTTCAATGGGCTACGAACCCCACGTCAACTTTACAATAAGGGGGTGGGGCGAGGGTCGGCTTCGCATCTGGGGTCTGTCGGATCCCCTTCATATAATCCTGGATCCGCCCCTGGTATAGAACTTCCTTTATGAATTGTCTGGCTTATTTATTTTACTTACATTTCTACACCGTACTACCGGCAGTATATACATATATACTCTGCAAATTCATTTAAAACATCTTAAATATTTTAATAGTTGCTAATAAGTGTAGCTATTCAGTTACCTAGCTCCAAACACTACGATAGAAATAATGTTGTTGACAGCTTTTCCAACCCTATCCCTTGGAGAGAAAGCCTTTCCATTTTCATCTTCAATGTTTTGCACCAAATATCTGGCCTCATCCTGAATTTTTTCTTGTAAACTTTTTCTCCCAAGGCCGAAATCTCGAAGAGACGAGAGTGTGAATCGCCTCAGCTCCTTCCATGCGTGTCCATTTTTCAAGATAACCCCAGCACCTGCATTTTAGATATAATTAAAATATTTTATGACTCAGTTACCCAAATACCCTCCATTAATAACAAAAACAGACACGATAATGGAGACGGAGAAAAACACAAAAACATTCAAACACACACGCGGGCGCACACACAATTATCATCATCACACAAGCGCCCACACAAACCCACACTCACACACACACGCACACATGCTGAAATGCTGAACTACTAAATTATTGCTTGTTACTTCCGTTGCTTCATGTAAAACCCAAGTTGACATGCCCTTCATATACATAAAATATATCTGGTCATGCGGTGCGGACTTCACATCATTCACTTACGTCTGTCCCTAAATAATTGTGAGAGCATGTACCGATGTTGCATATGGTGGATTGGGGGGTGTGTAGGGGTACGCCCTTCTCCATCCATTAAATCAATTAAAATTTTAATAATTACAACCAAACAATATCAGGTTGTTTACTATCCGTGCCCTACTTATGTTAAACTAATAGAATCCTTGACTACGGGAAATCTAATTTAAATAAAATCACTTTATTTACCGTCTTTTCCGACTACTCGTCTTATAAGATATAACCAAGTGGGCCTAGCACTGACTGTAGCTGCATTCTTCACGAAAGCCTCTTCAATCAGCTCATAAGTCCCAAGCATTATAATGTGTTGTTCACCAAGTTTGATGTGCATGATATCTCCGTATGTATCATACCATGGAAGAAGATCTGTCGGTTGTCGTCTTCTACCGCTGATCATCAGCTGAGGGAGACATCCCACCACGGGGAAACAGACAGGTCCGGGCGGCCAGTTCACCCGAGAATTGCTGGACGACAGAATCCACAGACTTAACAACAACACTACCACGAATATCAAAACTGTCGGCAAACCAAGGGTTGTAAAAAACTCAGAGAAACTCTGGACGACGTTGGTCATTTTGAATTCTACCGTTACAGCAACCTCTCAAGTATTTTTGAGAGCTAGAAGGCAAAAGGGATATACCGCTATAAGGCCTAATGCATGTATCCTACCTGTACACGGAACAAGGTCAATACTGGACGCCTTTATGTGCTATGTACGTGAGTGCTTGCAGGTATTACTGTAGAGGCGTATTTGGCAATCCAACGTCACTGATTTAAAGAGATGGCCAGATTTCACACGTAAGTTCAAGGAATGATTAAACAACCAAACGCAAAATCATTTCGTCTGTCTCAACCCAACTACAGCCTAGAGAGCATGCACATATTACTGACAGTCAATGAAATCGCATCATGCATTAATCAAATAATATTTTAAGTTCCTTTGGCATATTAAGAAAATAACAGATTTCGTGTTAAATATGACCCATTATTCAGTCTCACAAGGTGAAATAAAGGTCAGAAAAGATGCAAGCTCACATGAACAAATGTTTTTTGGTCCCCCCCCCCCCCCCAGCCTCTAGCATCCAAGGGCCCGCAGTCGCTCTTCCAGTTTTCTGATGCATTTTCATTGACTGTCAGTAGATATTTACATATTTTATACCAGAGACCAGCCAAGTTATGGCAATGGCATATATTAACTCTCGCTAGCTATAGACAAGTGTATCGAATTAACTAAAGACATTACTGTGAATATCTAGTCAAAAATCCAACTGTACGTGACTTTGGGTAGGGGTCTACTAACAGGGGCGGATCCAGGATAATTTGAAGGGGGGTCCAGAACGACAGGCGTAGGATGCGGAGCCGACCATCTCCCACTTGGTGTGGTATATGGTTCTCAAGGCCCTGATTTTTTTTTGTGTGTGTGCAGGGCCGTAGCCTGAGCAAAATGCCAGGGGGGACAGTAAGCGGACACGAGGGGGCGAAGCTACCGAGGGGGGAGGGTGTGGTGTGTAAAATTCCAAATTCCAGGGGGGGCAGCTGCCCCCCCTGCCCCCCCGGAGGCTACGGCCCTG
>NW_019775728.1:57313-71129 GCF_001039355.2 Lingula anatina | reverse complement strand
GATTCCCAGTAACACATGTAAACCACTTCTACTAGATTCTTATATGACTCAAATAAATTCGACATGCCAAGGGATAAACTGAATAGATCACTCGATCAGCCATAAAAGTCTTTTAGACTGCTCCTTTCTTAAAATTTTTGGTTGTAAATTTAACCTACTTTCGTGACCTACTTTCCTGCCCCATTGACATACAGCTTAGAATGCCAGCAGAAAAATCCGTTCAAACATCATTTTCGGGTAAAATTAAACAATGCCTTTTGGTAATTCTCTTAGTTATACTACTTGAAACTATATGCTGGCATTTGGTTGGTTTTTGTGACAAAAAATTGACTTTGTATGCATCTTTAAGTGCATGAGAAACTTCGATGCGTATGATAATATTCACTCTGTTTAGTTGACTGCTCCATTCTTAAAAACCATATCCATGCAATTTATTTACTTCAGTTTCAATATATGTACAGAAATTAGTCAATTTCAGGTGCATAGTATTTGATACAACCACCCCCATTGCTTATCTTAAGTTTTTAATTAGGGGAAGGAAAGGTGGAGGTACATTTTATGACAAAATATTCGATTATTGAAACAGAATCTTGACAACGTTGTCAAGCAGCCATGTGTCATCTCTACCACAATTATATTTTATGTGGACACAGGACTCTTAAGCATCCGTGATTGATGGTTAAGAAAATACAAAATAGCGGTGAAAATATCCACGTTTTATACCATTTATTAAACTATATAACATGTACCCCCTCAAAACCATCACGTTAAATTTGGTATCTGGAATAAAAAGCACTGTTTATAACAATGTACACCTGTGAGGTGATCATTTGTAAATAAAATCCCATGGAACTGGGTGTGAGACAATCTTTTTGACCAATGTTGTATATAGTAAGTGAGATGTGGGGGAAAATCCTGTATAAACTAGGAATCAGTTTATCGTTTCAATCCGTGTGTATATGTGCAACCGTGGCACGACAACAAATGTATTGTCATTAAAGTCTTTATTCCAACTGATCTTACTACATAGAATACAGTATTTCCTTCACGTCCGATCTCTGATGCATCTCTCCCAAATTACGCGCCAAAGTTTTTATAAAGTGTGACCCACACATGACCCAAGTGACACAAAAAGGGCTCTAACACCATTTATACGAATTCATTACGTCTATTTACATACTATAGTTACTTATACAAAGCTAGAATGTAGTATTACATATTATTATTAATATGAACAAGTGAATACCGTATTTCATTTAATTCTAGCGCCTAACTGCGCACACATTGTAATCGTGCGGGGTGAAAGTGATAGTGTTTACACCCTCCACTCCACTGGGCTGGTTCTCCCCCTTCGGTACCTTGAAGGTGAAATTCTGAAGCAACGAGGTTAAGAAAATGAATGATTCCATTTCAGCCAGACCCTTACCCAGGCAAATACGAGGCCCTGAAATACAAATAACCGACCACAATGAGAAAATGTACACTTAATTACATAAATAAATTTATCTATATTATGAAGATAAAGTAGGTCTTGGTTAATTTTTATTGGATTGCACTTAAGCAATTTTGATTTTCTTTACAGAGACAAGGTTTAGTTGTTTATATAGACATAGATAAGTAATGATTTCACTAATGTGCCACTGCATGGTAACATGAAGGACGAATATTTAGTAACGTACCTATGGAAAATGGTATCATTTTGTCCGACTTGATCACTTTACCATCGCCATCAAGCCATCTTTCTGGTTTGAAGTTGTAAGGATCCTCGAAGTTTTTCTTATCGTGAAGAACCCGGTACAAATCTCCCAGTATTATGGTGCCCTTGGGAATGGTGTATCCGGCCAAAGTTGTAGCTTCACTGGTGGCATGGGGACCACCCATGGGAACTGATGACATGGAATGAAAGATTTTTTCGTTCTTGAAAGGATTTATTTGAATGGATACAACGGCGTGACGTCATACAAGACTCGACAACTTGCGAGAATTCACGAGAGGTTGGGTAATATTTTACAGCGTGTAGGGTGGGACGCTTTGTCGCGGGAAGATCAGATTAGAAAGCAACTTATCAGTGACACCAAAGGTAAAATCGGTTCTGTTCTGCAATAGACTAATTCGACCGAACTACCCGTAAATAAATTATGCATGCTTCTATTCGTTGCCGTAACACCCTTTTTATACTCTTCTCCATAAGTTTGTTCAGACGAGAAGTACGTGTATTTCCACCCAGGAAACAGGACCAGAAATCGAACAAATTCTTTTCTTCTTTTAATTTTCCTTGTTTTTCCAATTTATTACTTACATGTACATGTCGTCCCAATCCAAGACGGTATTTAATTAACCAGACACTGATGTATCGCTATTTTTGTTAAATAAAGATTTTTTACTGGCAATTTAAATTTGAAATATGTAAAAAGTGCAAATAAGTCACTGACCAACAGTAGACATGCGAAAGACCTCCAAGATGGTTGCTTCAGTGAATGGCATCCTGGCCTTGTCCTCCATCTTGGCGACACGACCTTGACCTATGACCTTAGATAAAAAATATTTTACCAAACAAAGTATATTATATGGTTATCAAACACGTGCTTAAATTTAGTTACATTCTACGATTACTGACTTTGGCTAAGATCACCTCTTGGCTTGGTTCAAATTAGCGAAGCGGGGATAATTGACCGACGCCAAAGATCCACTATCCCAGCTGACGGGAAGTTAATACCAAGTACCAGCTTTGGTATGCGATTACGTATTTTAATTAGTGAAAATGATTAAATCACATTCAGAACTGCTTTATGAATTCCAGCTCATGTGGTGGCCATAGAGATCCAATATGAATGTGTTGGCTATGGGAGGTCAACCCACTTACAATTTGCCTCACGTGACTGCCTCTCGGCAAATTAGTAAACGCCAAAATTCATGAACATTTATTACAAACAAAGAGGCTTAATTAATTGAACACATCTTTCATTCAGAATAAAGATTCAAAGAAATAAGAACACAAGATCATCTAAGATTCTCGCTGTTGTTCATAAATACTGTGGGTCGTTACCTGATCAATTTCCTTCTGTACCCTCTTCTGTACATCCGGGTGATTTACGATATGAACCAGGGACCATCTCAAAGTATTAGCTGTTGTGTCGGTTCCAGCCGAATATAGATCAACTATGATGCGGAACACGTTCCATTCTGAAATTAATAACGCCAATAGAGAACTTAAAACAAAGATAATAATAATAATAATAATAATAATAATAATATTAATAATAAGTAGACGAAGATTACAATCAATGGGCGGTGAAAACAATCAGAAAATCATCGATATTTGATCGGGCGGTACGTTTTAAAAACAGTTGTCTGCTAAATCACATCAAGTCGGGATCAGATATGAACCAGGGACCATCTCAAAGTATTAGCTGTTGTGTCCGTTCCTGCCGAATATAGATCAATTATGATGCGGAACACGTTCCATTCTGAAATTAATAACGCCAATAATGAACTTTAAACAAATAAAATAATAATAATAATAATAATAATAATAATAGGTAGACGAAGATTACAATCAATGGGTGGTGATTACAATCTGAATATCATCGACATTTGATCGGGCGGTACGTTTTAAAAACAGTCGTCTGCTAAATCACATCAAGTCGGGATCAGATCTGTACGTGAAATTGTCATTTAACGGTTACATACCTGTGTAAATTTCTGGATCTAATCTCTCTTGAGTGACCTTTATATAGAGGTCAATGAAGTCCCGGATGTCAGTCGGATCAAAGGACTGGCGGTGTCGTTCTACTTCCTGTCTTATCAAACTATAGAATTTATCCACGAGGACGAATTTCTTCTTCTGAATTGAAAGTTATCAAACTTTGTTTAAGTCGGATAGCGTTTTTGTGATTTTTTAACATAAATCTTGCAACAGGCTTTTATAAGAACCAAATACAAAATTTACAATTTGTCCACGAGGGAGAATATATATTTTTCATATGAAATAAAACTGTTGAATTATGTAGGAATCGAAATATATTCTTGTGGTTTAAGGCACGCACTTTGTCAAACAAACTTTACAAGAAAGGTAAGTACGTGTGCCTACAATGGTCTGATTTCGAAATATATTAATTTATTTCGTATTGCTCAAAATTGAATGGCAAAATATGACACCAGGAATGAATAGGAAATGGAAAAAATATATAAATGAATAATAACCACTATTTAAAAGGTCCTTTGCTAGATATTGCAAATAAATCCATTTTACCGGAAAAAGCAAGCGCGCCAAGTTGGTAAAGGCTAATGGTCCTCCTTTGTTCATTCTCACTGATTCCTCCAAAACTGACAACATCTCTGGGGTGTCTTCATAGTCATATCTGAAAGCGTTTTAAGGAAATTGTCACTTTAATAAAATATAGAAAAAAACATAAAGGAATTCATCCGAGATGGATTTAAAAAATGAGAGCTTTTCAGCAGATAAACACCCAAAACCAATATTGAGGTGCAATTCACATGCCAAATGTCAAAATATAAGATTGAATTAATTCGATGTTGTTGAAATTTTCACAACATGTGTATAGAACAAAAATCCACGACTGTCTCCATTTGAATTCAAAATTTAATTTTTATACCGCGTTCCGATATATATATATATATATATATATATATATATATATATATATATATATATATATATATATTGTAATGGTTTAGTCATGGTAAATTAGACATGCCGTACGGATGTTTTTATAAATATATGTAACTCAAGGGGCTTTGCGTCATGGCAAATACTAGGTAACGTATGTTCCCTAGAAAAATTGTCAAAATGTTTTATTTTGTTCAAGTACTTGGAGTATATACACATAACCTACTCCGCAAATCATTCAAAACATCTTAATTTTTTTCTAGTTGCAAAGTGTAGCTATTCACTTACCTAACTCCAAACACTACAAAAGAAATAATGTTGCTGACAGCTTTTGCAACCCTATCCCTTGGAGAGAAAGCTTTTCCATTTTCATCTTCAATATTTTGCACCAAGTATCTGGCCTCATCCTGAATTTTTTCTTGTAAGCTTTTTCTCCCAAGGCCGAAATCTCGAAGAGACGAGAGTGTGAATCTCCTCAGCTCCTTCCATGCATGTCCATTTTTCAGGATAACTCCAGCACCTGCAGTTTAGATATAATTAAAATATTTTATGACCCAATTTCCCAAATACCATCTTTATTATTATTTTATATTAAAATAACAAAAGCAGACACGAAAATGGAGACGGAGATAAACACAACACAATCAAACACACACGCGTGCGGGTGCACACACAATTACACGCACACATTCACGCACAGGTGTCGAAATGCTGAAATACTAAATTGTGCCCCGCTTCAGTTGCTATCTGTAAACCCCAGTTGACATGGCCTATATCTACATAAAAGATATCTGGTCAAGCGGTGCGGACTTCACACTGCACACTTAAATTTAAGTGTCCTAAATAAATGTGAGCGCATGAGCCAAATTGGATTTGTTTGGTAGATTGGGGGGGGGGGAGGGGCGGGGTAGGGTTGTACGCCCTTCTCCATCCGTTAAAAGTATAATGATCAAAACCAAACAATATCAAGTTTTTGCCTTCCGTGCCCTATATATTATACTAATAGGAACCTTGTCTACTTGAAAGCTAAAGAGTTGAAATCACTTCATTTACCGTCTTTTCCGACCAATCGTCTTATAGGGTATATCCAGGTAGGCCTATCACTGACTGTAGCTGCATTCCTCACGAAAGCCTCTTCTATCAGCTCATAAGACCCCAGCATTATCATGTGTTGTTCACCAAGTTGGATGTGCATAATATCTCCGTATGTATCGTACCATGGAAGAAGATCTGTCGGTTGTCGTCTTCTACCGCTGATCATCAGCTGAGGGAGACATCCCACCACGGGGAAACAGACAGGTCCGGGCGGCCAGTTCACCCTAGAATTCATCGACGACAGCATCCACAAACTTACCAACATCACAAGCACGAATATCAAAACTGTCGGCAAACCAAGGTTTGCGAAAAACTCAGAGAAACTCTGTACGACGTCAGTCATTTTGGATTCCACAGTTACAGCACCTTCTCCGGTATTTATAATAGTAAGAGCTATAACGGCGGTAGGGATATGCCGCTGTAAGCCCTAATGCATGTATCCTACCTGTACACGAAACAAGGTCAATACTGGACGCCTTTATGTGCTATGCTTATGTGCTTTTTTAACGTCACTAGCATAAAGAGATGGCAAAATTTCACACGAAAGTTCAAGGAATGATTTAACAACCAAACGCGAAAGTACATCGTCTGTCTCAACCCAACTACAGCCTTTAAAGCATGCATATATATTAATATATATATTATACCAGAGACCAGCCAGGTTAAGGCCTATGACAATGCCATACGTTAACTCTCGCTAGACAGCAAAATGTATAGAATAAACTGGAGACATCACATAGCCAGGCCTACCCAACTACTGACTCACACCTTGAAAACGTGCAGTGTGGTCTGATCTACCGGTGAATTCGGGATCATTCGGTGCCGAGTCTTGTAATTGGGTAGGCCTGATAGCTGTGAATATCTAGTGAAAAATCCAACTGTACCTGACGTTGGTGGAGGCCAGTGTCAGACCTTATAATTATAAACGGATTAGGCGTTTACTAACAGAGGCGGATCCAGGATCATTTGAAGGGGGTCCGGAACGACCATCGCCCCCTTGGTGTGGGGTTTGCGGCCTGCTCAAGGGCCCCGAATTTTGTGTGTTTGTGTTTGTGTGTGTGTGTGTGTTTTAGAGAGCAATCAGTGCCTTTTGGTACGGTTTAAAAGTATGATTAAGCTAGTCAATATTCTATTATATATTTTTCAGAAGCCGAAGGGGGGACAGGACCCCCTGACCCCCTTCTCTTCTAAAGTCGCCACTGTATTAACACTACCTGCAGATTTTTTAGCATTAACGCCCAAATCAATCACAAAACCCATGAATAAACCAACACACCGCGCAATTATCTAGCACCAGCAAAGCGATTCCTAGCACTAACAATTCATCCGCTCTGGTAGTGCTGGTTAATGCGTGGCTGATGTGGTTAAAATGGTTGTTAGTGCTAAAAGAACTGCGGTACTGTTAGTGAATGCCTAATTCGTTTATGAGGCCTTAGTATTTACACACGTGACATCTTATTCAGATTCACCGGACATAACCCTGGTCTTCTTTTGTAATGAAATAGCAGCGTGTATTATTTTTATTACCTCAGCCAAGGAGGTTATGTTTTCACCCCTGTTTGTTTGTTTGTTTGTCTGTCATCAACATAACTCAAAAAGTTATGGACCGATTTTGATGAAATTTTCAGGAACTGTCAGAAGTGGGCCAAGGAACAAAGGATTAGCTTTTGTTGGTGATCCGGATCAATAATCAATCAATCAATAATCAATAATCAAAAAACTAAGTTATGGACCGATTTTGATGAAATTTTCAGGAACTGTCAGATGTGGGCCAAGGAACAGATGATTGTTTTTTGGTGATGATACGTATCAATTATTAATTAATAATCAAAAAACAAAAATATCGAAAATTTAGGGGTGGAGCATTGGGTAGAGACTTTGCTGCCTTGGCGGAGATCTGCGCTATGGGAGTGCTTTCATAGTTATCATTGTTGTTGTTGTTGTTGTTGTTTCTGTTGATGTTGTTGTTATTATTTGTTATTAAAGTTTGGATGATCATTTATAAATTCTAGAAAGCACAGGGATTATAAAACATTTAAAATCAATATTTTGATGATATTAACAGAAACCCTGGTAAAACTGAAAGGCAATAATATAGTTGATCCATTTNTGGTTCTTGCAACACATAGCCCCCCCTACAACGTGACGTTCAGAAACCTCAATAAATCTGCCTCATTTGAACTATTTATTCATCAAAGACTCTCAAAAATCAATTTAATAAATTTGAAAAAATTGTATAAAAAAGTATTTTCAAGGCGTTTACACGGGTTATTTACTTCATTTTGCAAGTTGGCCCCCTGACGTCAACTGCGTTTTTTTTGTCAAATTGTGAGCCATCTGGCATTATACGTATGTATTTGAAAAATAATGACGTTACATACGTAGCTTAGTTCACTAACTCTAACTCATTCCTAGTTGGCTCTACAAGGCCAAAAGTGTCTGACTGGGCCAACCAGCCCCGGTCTCCCCTATTTATTTATTTATTTATTTATTTATTTATTTACTTATTTATGTATTTATTTGGAGTACTATGATAATGTTACTCCAACTGTCAATTGTACATTGTAATGGAACGTTAATTCGTTTTTAGACAAAAGAAAAAAAACTTGTTAATCCATTTTTATTTATCTGTTTATTTACATTTGCAGTATTGTTCTACTTTCAGACATACAGGTATGTGACCTACATTGCACTTATGCAAAATCATCAAAACTCCCCCCCCCCCCCCGGCACCCCTATAGCATTCACGTAGAAAAGGGCTTATACATTATTATCCCAGGCTCACAATTGGGCTGAGTTAACGCTTTTTTTAGTCCAAATTAAATCTGGTGCAGAGAATTGGTGTATTCACGTTCCTCCCCATATGCCGTCCTGGGCCAATGCCTGACACGACGGAACAGAACTGCGTAGTTGTCAACTGTGACAAGGCGTGACAGGAAAAGTAGTCCTTCAGGAACCGTAGTCTGTTCCCCATTATACTTTGTACAGGTGACATTCGACTAACTTAACCTGTAGTAATCATATGGGAGCCTGGACTTCCAATCATTGGACTATACCATTTCTGTCACACCGACTATGAAGAGTAATCCTAATCTGTAAGATGACCGCACGCGACCCCGGGATTTCATTCCCAGGACTTCCATTCCTGTCACACCAGTTGTGTGGAGAGACGGGGGGGATGCGGGGCACAGTCAGCGTTTATTTGTATAATCTGTTGCGGTGAACGCTAGTTCTAGATCTCAAACAATTTGAACAGTGCTACGCATTCATTTCACATGACCATAAAACAAGGTGCACCTAAGCGAGGCATAATATTAATAATAAAAATAAATAAGGACACAACCTTGCCCTTTGAAAATGCCTTTTATATAATAAATTAAATTACAATATACAGGGGTAGGCCTACCTGTTTACAGTATGCTTAGCTGCCTTTATAAGAATATTAAACGTGCAAACAGCTGTAGATTGACGACATATCAACAGCGAGGACTGCGCACATCGATGTTCTGAAGTTCTCGTTAGCGAGGACGGTGGAAAGCGTCTCTCTAGACAGGAGGTGGGTCAACGCTTCGCTGTTACGCAAGGGTCGACGCCTTTTTTGATGCGAGGCCAGCCATATAGCACTACCTGCAACCTGGAGAGAGAGGTCATGTCAGGACACAAGATGGAGGACATATTAGGCCAGTAAACGAGCATATTTTCCTCTATATGCCATCTCAGGCGCGCATTGTTCTGTATTGTTTTCATAACCTTTGCGTATTAGGGAAAATAAGAGACAGAGAAAGTTATGAAGTAACCAAACAACATGTGTGAAGCAGTGATGTGAGAAAAATATCCACATTTCTTTTGTGGAAAATCCCAGGCTTAAAGTGAGGGTCCCATTTTTTTGGAGGGGGGGTGTAGAGGGGGTTTGTGATCACTGTTTGCCAAATAAAAATCAATGCATAAATGACATTAAATGAAATTAATACCTCTCTAAAAATGAGAGTTGCAAATCACAAATCACCAGGTATAATTCAGCTTCACGAATGATAGATAATAAAAAAGTCGCATTCACGAGTCACGTGAACGGGATGGTACACGGATCACGGCAAGTATTATGAACGCATCTCGTGAAATAAGAAAGTGGCTTGAACGGATTACAAAAAAATACCCGAAAGGAGCCTCAAAATCTAGACGTAATCTCCAGGCAAATAGATAAATTTTTAATCCACTTTTCATTCAAAGTTTATGCATAAATTGCTCTAGCATCGGAGCCCTTCCTTAACGTGGAACTAACGTACAGTGTATATTGACAAATGATATGGAATTCACCATTTTGTAGAGAGTATTCGGTCTCTAACACGATCTGCTCTCAGCTGCTGCAGTGAGTGTATCAGTGGCTACCGCAATATCGTATAGATGGCGCGGTGATACCTTCCATGCCCTTGCAATTAAAGAGATAACAACCAGGGAGTCGCCCTCTAAGACTGGGTTCCCATGCCTAGAGATATTAGACTGGGTTACAATACCTACATGATCTAAAAGGATCGATCCGTCTCCAAGGGGTTTCTCGCTAAATTGCTCTCAACTTAAGCGGCTTAGATGTTTGGCATGCATACTGAAACTCTTAAACGATGATTAATTACCCCCTAGCAGCTTCAGCAGGCGTGACAGACATCTAAGCCGCTTAAGTTGATTGAATTTAGCGAGAAATCCTCCAGGAGACAGTTCGATCAATAGTCAGTACGACAGGGTCTGGGAATAGTCCCATAGATATTTTACTAGCTTATTTGAATAACATGACGCTGATGTTTCTTGTATGGGGCTTAAAGGCTTCCAGTCGATGCATCATCAATTTCTGGTGCGGAAATGCCAGCAATAAAAAATTACTTTCTAGATCAAAAAGTAAATTACTTCCTCGTATAAGTTTACTGTTAAACTACACACGCTTCAAAACCAGATCACAGCGCGGCCCATGGCTGTTTCCAATATACATGGGTCCACCTTACTTACTAACCTATTATTATTAGTTCAGTGGCAGATTTAGGGGGAGGGTCAGGGAGGTCCTGACCCCCAACTCTTTGATTTCTGAAAACACAATGGCCCCTCTTAAAATTAGAATTTTAACTAGATTAATCATATTTCTCATCTGTAGCAAATGGCACCGTCCCCATTCTAAAATACCAACAATTTTTCGCGGCCCTTCAGCAGGCCCCAAAGCCCGCCCCCCCCCCCTTCAAATTATCCCGGACCGGCCCCTGTATAAGTTCAACGTAAGTCGTCAATATGATGATAAGAACGATAAGATGGGCCACTGGTCGGGCTACTGGTGACCATTCCTGGCCGTATGATCAGGCGACCAGTCCAGCGAATGAGACCGCAACGTCGGTCAGTTGCTAAATGTAAGCTCCAGTATCAGAGTTATTCATATTCTTCATAATAATAAACAACTATTAAATGGATAAGGCCACTGTACAACAGCTCTGCTGAGGTGAAATGAGCTGTGCCGTTCTATTTCTACTGGAAATCCGCCTGCTTGCACGCAATACCCCACAGGTCTGTTTGAGGCGATGCCAGCAAATACAGATGAGGAGAACCGTTGTCTTCATTTGTTAAACACAAATTGGATCAGGGACAATATTCACGTTGGTATTAATCCATAAACTTTACGTAATCGCTTCCGAAGGAGAGACATTATTCCCCAAGTAAAGTCTGATGACCGAATTGTTCCATAACCAATTAGTTGCGTCATAAGGATGTGGATTGAGAGGTAATTTGGCAATCAAATATGTTTAAGGAGTACATTTTCTCCCAGTGGAGGTGATTGTCGAGCAGTTTGGATTGTGCAATAAATTGCTGTAATTTTGAATAAAAAGGGACGCGGAGATAGACGTTAAAGAGTGATTAGTCGTTTTTTTTTTTACTAAAAGAAAGTCATGCTTTTGCTGTAAGTTGCATGCAGCTGTAAATTTGTATTTAAGAAAATTGTATCTACAAAATTAAACATCCTTTGTATGTAATAAGAGACCGTAAACTGCGACGGAGATGCATTGAAAACCATTGAACCTAACACCACGGGTATTTATTTGAAAAAGCAGAATATACAGAATGCAGAACTGTGCGCCAAACACCACACCAGAATGTGAGAATGTTCCCTGTCATATACCAGCAGAAGAAGTGGTTTTCAAAAACTAAGTACATGTATATGTACATGTATATGTATACACACAGCTAGAGAGGTTAAACCACTTGACGCAGCTGCATTAAAAGGATAGGTCCTTTAAAATAAAAAAATAATCGTTTACTGTTTTACATTTGTTAACACATGCTATATTGAATTATTTCTATTAATTTACATCATGTACTCTTCTATTTTTATAAATCGTAATACTACCTTACGTATATATTACTAAAAGATAGAAAAAACTACACATATATAATCCATGTTTGTGAATAAAACTACCTAGCAATCTGCTCGTAATGCATTCTGGTGCAAAACTATTTACAAAATGCTTGCAAATGCCATAAAATGTGCAGTGTCCCCTTTTTCTTGAAAGGATAACAATACATTGTAAACAACACATAGAACTATAACAAATTCGATTTTACCACTGAAACGGTAGTTATCGCAATTATTCTGGAAATTGCACTTGCCACACAGGGACCTTCATGGCAAAAAAAAAAAAAAAAAAAAAAAAAAAAATTGGATTGGATTCATAAATTCTTTGCTGCATTTTGCCCCAGGAAATCCATTTTATGGCACTTAATCATCTTAATTGTTATCCTTTCAATATATTTAATTACAACTAAATTATTGATATTTAAATAAGAATTCAAATGTTTAGAAATCAATTTTGCAACATTTAAAGTAGCGTGTACTTTAGTCGTCCTTTTTAAGCAGTTCCAAGTTTTTTTTTTTAATATTTTAGGGAAAAGCTTTGACTTCAGTTTCATTGTTTGCATTGGTCCATGTGTCGCAATTTTCGTTGTCAAAACAAATCCATCAACTTGTTAATTATACAAAGACAGTGCATATCTTTTGCAGTTTCTTTTTCCTTGGTTAAAGTTTACGGTTTGTTTGCAGAAAATTGTGTAAACGCAATGCTACTGCTGTTTTATACCTTGATTTAGTTGATTGTGTTGGACAGTGAGGGCAACGAGATCAGTCACGGTGGCACTGCCACAGCGACGTCGACGACGCGGTCATTTCTATGTCGTCGGAAGTAATAGGCACAGTTACTCAACGCATTTACACATTGTGTCTAAAGCTGATTTAAAATATGCATAACTACTGACATGTGCCTTGCGTCCATTGATGAAGCTCTTATCCCAATCTTATGAAGTGAAAAGCCCATGTAAACCGAACGGAACGTTAACATCAGTAGGCACCTCTGCCCGGGCCAACTCCACCATAGTTTTGGCGTCCAATATCAGCAAGAAGTCCGGCTTTCCTTGACCAACGTCCGTTACTGCCGTGAGCACCACACCGCTGTCCTCATCGTTCCCGGCGGACGCTAGAGGGACAAAGACAGGCTCACTGGGGTACTGGGTGTGGCTGCCGCGCCATGCCACTTCCGTGCCGCTCTCCATATCCACTTTAACTACGGCGTTTCGATAGCTGTGCTTCCCTGCGAACGAGCCCCAGCAATAGACGTACTGGTACTTCTTACCGTTGTAGCTGGCGTAGTTAATTCGGGGAAGTTCCAAACCAGGTTTGCCTATCACGATGAACGTGCAGTGGATGCTCCCGTCTGTCATGTCATACCGAGCTTCCATTCGGTTTCTGAAACGCTCCACGGTGATGAGATTCTCTTTCCTCGAGATCGCGTCGGATGTCGGTTTCAAAGGCAGCACGTAGCGACGGACCTCCGGTAAAGTGTGTTCGGGGAACACTTCGTCCGAAAACAACCCGCTTTCAGGATCTAAATTCTTCAGATAGAAGGCGTCAATGATGCTTGGGTCACTGTATCCGCACAGGTCTATTATCAAGTGGTCCTCCTCTTCATAAGCGTTGATATGATGGAAGACGAAGAAGGGGTCCGCAGTGAACAGTTGTGCTACCTCCTCATTGGTCTTTCGATTGACCAATCGGAACCGTGCTTTGATTGT
>NW_019775728.1:39327-55992 GCF_001039355.2 Lingula anatina | reverse complement strand
CCGAAAACAACCCGCTTTCAGGATCTAAATTCTTCAGATAGAAGGCGTCAATGATGCTTGGGTCACTGTATCCGCACAGGTCTATTATCAAGTGGTCCTCCTCTTCATAAGCGTTGATATGATGGAAGACGAAGAAGGGGTCCGCAGTGAACAGTTGTGCTACCTCCTCATTGGTCTTTCGATTGACCAATCGGAACCGTGCTTTGATTGTTGGGTACCATTCCATAGCTTCTTGAACGCTCTTTCTGGTCACCTTCATTGTCATCAGTTTCAGCACGTTCATGCCCAAAGGCTGCTCGACGAGCGCGTGGTAGTTTTCCGACATTGCAAAGCTGTGGAAATATGTTGGGAACGCTTTGAACTGGCCAAAAATCTTGGCAAGAATTTCTGGTTGGGGTTTATCTTCATCTGGTTTGGGACCTTCGTTGTTGGTAATCACGTCTAAACGTGGTGGAATCTTGGACAAGTAGTAGGACGGCCTCCCGCCATACAACGTGCCAAAGTTGTAGAAATTTCCCTCGGCGTCTATGTGCGGGTGTGCAGGAGTGGCCACACTGATAAGTCGCGACATGTCGATCCTCTTCTCCGTTGTTGTCAACGTCTTTGGGTCCAACTTGGTCCAGTACTTAGTTTCAGTAATGGCGAGCAAGGCGTCCTCGCAGGGAAGAAGGTTGACAGATGGATTATCAGTTATTCTGTCGTCGGAGAAGTAGGAAAAATACCTGGAGAATATGTTCTTACAGGGATCCGGGAAGCGAACAGTACCGAATCCGGAGTGGAGGATACAGTTTGTTGACATGGCTTTGGTATAGGCCTCACTCTCAATATATCTGAAAGACAAATAATACAATGTGTTAAAAAGTTTTGGTTTAGGCTTCACTCTCAACATATCTGAAAGACAAATAATGCTGTTTGTTGACATGGTTTTGGTATAGACTTCACTCTCAACATATCTGAAGGACGAACGATACAGTTTGTTGACATGGTTTTGTATAGGCTTTACTCGAAATGCATCTGAAAGATAAGCACCGCATAAAGATATGTGAACAGCAATGCCTTAGTATAAGTTACACTCTCAATACAAACGAAAATCAAAGTTGTTGCCTGTTTCCACATGTCCTTCACCTTGCTCGCACACATCACAACTGGTCAATCAGTCGAGTGAACGAGAACCACGGCTTCAATATAATATATCATTAAATAAATAAATATTCTTGGAGAAATAAATAAGGACCGATAAATTTCCAAGAAACAGAAAACAAAATGCAGTCCACTCTCCATGTACATTGCCTTTCTTTAGCCATCGTGCCATTCAATCTTTAAGGTAACAGAGAGAATACTATATATTTTGGATGGTTGTGATCAAGTTTCATAAAGTTTAAGAGAAAAAAAAACTTTGAGTTGAGCCTTAATCCCTAGTATTTAAAAAACACAGTTTATGTTCTAATCTGTTTCTCTAAATCCAGTGTAAATAATTTCCCTGGTTATACTAATTTTTGTTACAGTGCATGACTAAACTGCACCATAACCGTCTACATCTTCAGACAAACAAAACTTCAAACTTAAGTAAACATTAGAAACAGTTTATCATTACTTACTTGCTGTGAAATTGTACGGTGCCCTGTTCTATGGTGAAGCTATAGACCATTGCCAGACCATCAAAGAAATGGCGCATCCTGTAATTCCCCACTTCAAACTTGGCTGGAGCAACACGATGTAGAGAGCCGCTGAGATCCGCAGGGACTGTGCCTGAAACGAAGCAATGTCAGTTTTCAAAACAACCAAGGTACCAAGGTAGATTTACGTCTGTTAAGCCTCTCTTCTGGTCCTCAAATCAAGTTCGGTCCCTTGATTCTAAACTGTTTACCAGAGGCTCTGTTCTGGTCCTACACCTGTAAATGTCCATCATGACGTGTTCAAACGTGTTCCCCAAACGTGTCCTTGGCTGACTCTCTTTTGGGCCCCAAACTTTTTCTGCGGTATAGCCTTCATTTGGAAACCTGCCAGTATGACGTTCGGGGGAGGGGAGGGGATTAATTACTTGCAGTTAAGCAACTCAGCTAACGGTCATTTGGTTGATTCGCGAGATCAACAGACTAGCTGACTGTTATTTCACAGCATAAATTGAAAGATATAAATTGCAGAGTAACCTTGTGTCGCAAGGATACTACTTATAATTATTTATTCCCTTCATGCTCCCTCCCCCCCTCCCCGGGCACTTGTAATTGATACTCCGTATCTTGATTAATGTGGAAGAATCGAAAGATGAAAAGAGCGCCCAGACATGCCTTTGACAGGTCAGGTCACGAAGTAACGGATACGGCATCTCAGGCCACAAAATATGGCTTCACAGGGCAGTAAACAAACTCGAGAAATTTCCCTCTCCGACAATATTCCGAGCATATATGGTCACCCTGCTTCCTACATGTCTTTGCAACAATTCAATATCATTATACTGAATTCTATTACTGTTCTATTACTGATATTATTTTCAACCATCTCATAAAATTTGATATTTGAAGAAAATTTTATTGCAGGATTTTACAATATCACTACTTTACACCATTGCTATTATATGGCGCAGAGTACAGGTTCCAAACAGGTATAGCTGCAAACAGTAAAATTGTTTGATATTAATAAAAATATAAACAATAATTTAACTATTTATTATTGCCAAGATGTGTTTTTTTTATAACACTCTCCTCTAGTTCGGGACATTTACAGAATGCCTTAACCTCTCTCTCTCTCTCGTCATAAATCAAAGTCTCTGACATTTAACATTAGTATTTAAATTCAGGATAATTACAGAAATGTGTGAACATGATATTAATTCGAGAAAGGGTATTTTATAGTGTTTGTAAATGTTACAAAGGAAATTACCAAAAATATATAGCTTTCCATATTGAGAAGACATGTTCCTCTACTCCCCCTCTCCAGATTTCCTGGCCCGAGGAGCAATATGTTTGTCCTAAGCTCTGAAGCTCTGAACGCGCTTGATAGAAACCAGATGTGGAGATAGTGAGGTTTTATTGCCGGAGCCAGACTACCGACTTTCCAATATTGAAATAAGTGTGGGCCGGGGGGGGGGGTATATATATCTTCTTAACCGATCAAGCTAGATATAGTCACGAAACAAGATAAAGTATATCAGTAGAAAGGCTCAACTTGACTTTTTTTTAATTTCAAATCGTTATTTCATAACATAATAGTTGCTATGCCCTTATGCTCTCCCTCCCACCCTGAAATATTCATTTTTTTCATATGAAAGATGAGAGCGTAAATTAACTTATCCCAACCGCTCACGTTTTGCATAACGTTTTTATTAATGTTTCATATTACTTTTAATAACTGCTGACTGCTTTCCCTGTTAGAGGGTACAATGACATTAACCAGTGAAAGTAATGGAACGTGTCATATATTTATTCCGATATTAATCTAAATATATGTGGCTCACATTTTCACTTTTTGTTGAAAGTTTTCTCACATCGAACTTAATTAATTGGGTTGGAGTGTCTACATCTGTAGCGGTGTTTTAAAGGGTCATAAAGTGACCAATTTGTGAGATAGCGTTATGCGGGACTTAGGTAACTGTCATATAAACGGAAAATAATATACTCGAGATTGATTCACAACTCTGCCTCCGGTCGAATGCAAGCCCGTAAGGACCAACCAAAATTAAATGCCCGTGTCTGGTGCGGGTGCTCTGTTTTCGTGGTTCTCTTACATAATTGCGCGGTGCCTCGTTAATCTGGCAACAAATGTCGCTACAGATGAGATGCAAATAAAACGTACCATGGCCCATAGGAGCCTACGCGTGCGTCTTTTAGACGCCCCTTTACATGCGAAAACGACAAGGCCTATGCCGAGTTCGTCTTTTACTACAGAGCTTTGAGAGCCGATAATGACATGGCTGTGCCTCTTTCGCCACTTACTGAACTCCACAGATGCGAGATTGACACGACCCATGTCGCGTTCGTCTCTCAAATGACACTGTTATAAAACATGAAATAGGCATAACGTGTGATTTTCGCAGCTGAATAAGTAGACCCTTATAAACGAAGTTGACGTAACTTGAGAGTCATGTCGCTTTCAACTCTTACAAACCTCCAACAAAATCTATCTCCACACAGACGCGCGCGACATATACTATTGGACATGGGTCAGTTGAAACCCTATTAACCTAAAGGGCTCATGTTACTTTATATGTCAAATCCAATTAATTTGAAACAGTGTTTTGCTGTACCAAAACATTTTCTTTCATTTGAATCCCATCATAATTTAGTGCTATCTAGATAACAGTGTGGCTAATTGCTTGTAATAATTATATGGCCTCATATTTTTATTTTCAAGGATTCAAATATAAAGGGTTTTAAGACGGTCCTTCTGTTTCAAATTAATTGGCTGAAAGTAACATGAGCCATTTAGGTTAATGTCGCTTTCAACTGACCCATGTCCAATAGTACATGTCGCGTGCGTCTGTGTGGAGATACATGTAGATTTTGTTGGAGGTCTGTAAAAGTTGAAAGCGACATGACTCTAAGGTAACGTCAACTTCGTTTATAAGGGTCTACTTATTCAGCTGCGAAAATCACACGTAATGCCTATTTCATTTTTTTTAACACTGTCTTTTGAGAGACAAACGCGACATGGGTCGTGTTAATCTCGCATCTCTGGAGTTCAGTAAGTGGCGAAAGAGACACAGCCATGCCATTTTCGGAACTCAAAGCTCTGTAGTAAAAGACGAACTCGGCATAGGCCTTGTCGTTTTCGCATGTAAAGGGGCGTCTAAAAGACGCACGCGTAGGCTCCTATGGGCCATGGTAAAAACGGTATAATGATCGACGCGAAAATGCCTTTAGTCTGTTTTGATGTTTTCCATGTACACAAACTGACCCCTGGAAACCACAAAATTTTCTTTAATGCCCGAAATCTGTGAATTTAAATACTCGATCCCCACCATTAAAAGTGCCACCGACCCTCACATTGACTGCCTCTCATGTTATACAGTAGAGCACAATTCAAATTAATTTAAAAGAGACAAACCTGGCTGGTAATTTTTTTTTTTTTTATTACAGAATCGGGATTCTTAAACATAGATTTTGTCTCGACTCCAGGGACGTCTCAATTTCTTTTTCTAAATGTACATTATCTTTGGATGGTTATTTTAAGTAATCCGATGTTGATAATTTCGATTCCTATACATTATAGTAGATGTGCAAGATCAAAATTCAGGCCAGGGCGCTGTTCTGAATCTTTCCCTTGAAGTGGTAAATTGAAACGGGGATGTTAGCCTTTAATTTTACCCAAGGGAGTACGGCGTTGTATAACAGTAAATTGCATTGGTATGCATACTTATACTACGTAGTTATACTGGATCTGTCCTCTACCATTAGTCGATCAAATCGCCACAATGTCTTTGGTCAGATCACTGGGTTTTCATGATATTCCCTTCACTGTACGCTCTTAAAGCAATACAATTGGGATGCTAAGTTGTCATCCTGTAGCAAAACATCACTTGAACAATTATCCGAATGATATGGGATATATAGCTTGTGAAGGCCTAGGTATAAATACCAACAATGTATGCAGCACATCTCTAAACCAGCCCCGTCAATCAAACACACATTATGGTCAGTTGCGTGTTAGTTTAATTGCAGTCAAACAGGCAAATAGGCTTTAATTACGAATATATTGCGCGTTTATTAATAAACTTTGTTTATTTTAGAACCGCTGATTCGAAAATAATATAATCCATTTCTACTACTTGCACAAAACGCCTACATTTTGGCAGTTTTATAATGACCATACCTAAACCCTAAATACTGAAAATTGAAAAAAAATTCTGAAAACAAAACGCGTAAAAGAACAAAGTAGCTAGACTATCCTTCATAGGGAGCTCTTTACTTAAATTGCAGTATTAATAGATTTATAAAACGTATGCAGTAAAAATCCATTATAGGCCTACTGTGCCTATATAAGGGACTAAGTTCTGATTTAAGCTCTGAATCACTATAGTTCCTGACAGTACAGTGGACATTTAGGAAATCCACGGGAATGAACGCGTCCATATGAAAATAAGAGCTTATACTAACTTGAAACGGAATAAAGAACGCACGGTCATGACAGTGAGTGATTAGCCCCCCACCCCCCCACACACATGCACACAATCACCCACGAATGTAACTGTCTTGAAAACAAGAAGCAGAGAACGCCATAAATATTGTAGTAGTATTAAGCATCCTAAAGTTAGTCACGCAGCAAAACTTTTGTGTTCTTTAAAAAATATGAGAATATATTATAGCAAATATAATACAATTTTAAATAATTGAAATGCATTTCTTTCTAACATTCAGTTTACGTACGTTTTTTGGTAGCCTCTCAAAGTTTTAAACCTCAAATATTGGAGACCATAATAGAGTCAGCCAAGGACACGTTTGGGGAACACGTTTGAACTCGTCATGATGGACATTTACAGGTGTAGGACCAGTACAGAGCTTCTTGTAAACAGTTTAGAACCAAGGGACCGAACTTGATTTGAGGACCAGAAGAGAGGCTTAACATACGTAGTCTTTGACATTGTCTTTGCAGACCTCCCGTTTGAGAGTTTCGGTGCTTTAAATGTTTGAGACACTTAAAATATTGACTCTGTTAAGTTGACTGCTCCCTTCTTAAAAACTATATCAATGCAATTTATTTACTTCAGTTTCAACATATGTACTGAAATAAGTCAATTTCAGGTGCGTAGTTTTTTACCCCCCCCCCCCCCTCCCCATTGCTTATCTTAAGTTTTGGATGGTATAGGTAAGGTGGAGGAACATTTTTTGACAAAACTTTCGATTTATCAGAATCTTGACAACGTTGTCAAGCAGTCAAGTGTCTTCTCTACCACAATTACAAATGATTTGGACACAAGACTCTAAAGCATTCGTGTGTGTGTGTGTGTGTGTGTGTGTGTGTGAGAGAGAGAGAGAGAGAGAGAGAGAGAGTTGTTATCCAATAGAAAAACCTTAACTCATTCACTGGTTGTCAAGCTTATATAGTTAAAACTGTAAATCGCTGGCAGACTATAAAATCGTGATGAATATCGTGTATGCATTCAGATGTCTTAATGTGGTTCTCAGAAATGTCCCGGATGAGTAGAAGCCAATTTTGAGGACAAGATGTTCAGAAGAGGAAAACAAGTGATAGCATCTTTAATTTTTTTTCAACAAAAGCCAACACGAATTCTTGGAAACGTAAGCGAAATTTGCAGTATAAATACATGGTCACTGTATCAGATTGAAAACAAAAAGAAAAAAATTATTCACTGAATTACTCTTAGGTCCTCGACAGTCAAAACTCTCCACCTAGACTCCGCCCCTCCCGTCCCCGTTGCTGATCTTGCCCTGCCAAGAGTCATCTCCACAGCGTGAATGAAAATCATCCGGGCTTGGATCGTCCCATTACCCCATAACCCCAGTGTAAACGTGGCTTCACACCTCCTCTGGCATGTACAGCCGGCGGCGGCGGACAGAGAACAATTTGACATGATTAATGACTTTTTAAAACCCCAAAACACATATAAATCTTCGGTCACTTGCACTTCAGTTACCTAATGTCTTCTATGTTGTCAATATGCACTTAATTGACCTTTCATTTACACTTGTTTAATTGACCTGTTATCGTTATGATTGCGTTTATCGATCTTTCACAGAAATCTGTCCATTTACTGTATGGTGGTGATGTTTCCATTTAATAATAAATGTTTGTTTTTTGTCGCCTTCAGGGACGCGAGGTGAAAATTAGCTGTTCACCAGTTGGTGATTCGAGGACATTGTTGAAGGTTCCCGAAAAAATTGCCAAAATTCCAAGTATTTAAATGAAACAATGCATTCACCCAGTACTATCCGAAGTATCGCAAAATGCCGTAAAATCACACGAGAATTTTGGGACTTATTCGAGAGTGTGGTCAAGATCAGAATGAACATTTCAGATTTCAACGCCAGGAAAAGCTTGTTGAACTTTTAATCTTATAATTGCAATCAACTAGAGTCTCCACGAACTACCTACGATAGTATCACTGTAAATGCCCCTAGTTAACAAAAACAACGACCCTCGTGCCGGTGTAACAGGAATGGAAGTCGGCTAGAAACCGTCGTCCGTTCTCATTTACTTTGTACAGGTGACATCCGTCCCATATACCAACCCTAATACTCCGACTAACCCTAACATGTACTAAGCATGAGTAACCCCGAACTTCCATTCCTAAGACTACCATTCTTGTTAGTCTTGTTACACCTGGCAAGTTTTTATGTGCGCTCTGCTAGGGAGAGGGGTGAACTGATTGGAGTAAAGTGACCTTCACTGACCGCTAGTCTAGGTGTAAACAGTCAGTGGTCAGTACAGTTAGTTTGATGGCCGCGCCCCCGTTGGACAGCAGACCTAATCCCAAGTGGTCCCTCCTATCGCCATATTATGTAAGGTGAGTCTCGAGCTGAGCTAATCGCAAAAACTACGTCTGCTGAGATGTACCGCATTGTGTTTTCTGGACCCCACTGGAACCGAGAAGGGGGGGGTTACGGGGGGGGGGGGGTCAGGGCATTTGGCCATGTCACGTCACATCGGTCTTAAGCATAGGGAAAAGCGATCTACGGAATCCTGTACACATACGTTGGCCATTTTAATATTTCGTCGCTTGCCAAGACCCTAGACAACAGATATTCAAGCTCAAGTAAATAATTTTGCTGTTATTCTACGTACCCCTACCGTTATTTACATTTCTTTGATAAGTTGTCCCTCTCTCTTCATTTTTTTTTAATTTTCTTTTTTTATTTTATTTTATTTTATTTTATTTTTTGCGAGGGTATATGACTTTTGTACCCAACAATATAGAACGCGTCAATATGCAAAAGCCAATTCAGACAAGGATTTCTTTAGGTCGGTCGTTTGGTGAGTCACATCAATCTGAGCTTCGGTTAAAATGGTCCTTGTCCTAACTGTCTCCATACGGCTGTGAAAATTATCAAACCGAGAATGGAACGGTTTTTAATCAAGTGAAGACATAACTCACCACGCTGCAATAACAGTTGACGGTTTAATTATTTGGAGAACACATAGTTGAGTAAACACGTGTGCTCCGTAGGTGTCATGAAGTACCAATATTACGTCAAGGATTCTTATTTTGGATCCTAGACTACATCAAAACCTCTTATTGTCTAATACCTCTAAGCTAACATGTCATCTAACAAATTTTCTGATCATCTAAGTACAGCTATAAGAATGAAAATCTTTAAAATTTTGTCAGCATTAACACCGTCATAAAGCACCTAAGATGAATTATTCCTCAGCCCCAGAACACTATTTGGCGATATGAGCCAGCCATTCTGTGGATAGCATATGGAACGTTTCCTTAGTATTATCCTTGTATAAGCCGCCTGATGGACTTTTTACGTTATCCTTTGTTTTCACCGACGCGTGTAAATTGTTCGGTAGAACAATCGGAGCTTTGTTGACTTTTTCTCTGTCCAAACTTGCCGAGTGCCTAACCTGCCCAGAGTTGTGTATTTTAACAGGTTCGAAAGAGGCATACTCGTCTAAATCTTCATCAAACACTCTGTAGTAATATTTTTTGGCTAAGCTGTCTCTGATTTCGAGACAGGTCACGTTTGACTCGGCTATTGAGACGCTGTCCCTATCTAAAAAGGGACTCGACGGTTCTGATGTTGAGCGTCCTTCGCTCTCCTCAAAAACTAGCGTCGTTATCGTTGGCGCCCCCGCCGACGTACTGTGCGCAGGAGTACTGTCACTTTTCAGTTTAGCCGCTCTGTACTTAGCATAGTCTGTGAAATAACCTCCACCCGAACTGCTATTCTCATGTTTAACTTTTACCTCCTTCTCATCATCCAAAGTAGCGTTTTGGGAGCACTCTCTTCCCAGAGAACATACACAATACATCGTCCAGGAAAATATAAAAACTGCGGGGCCTATTAGAATTCCTAGAAATCCAAATCTTTGTCCAGCTGGCCCTACACGTCCTCCAAGTATCATTAATAGAAACGGAACTCCGACAAGTAGCATCCCGGAGAGGACGAAAATTAAGAATACCCATCGCCCGCGGAGTCGACTGTTTTGTTCCCACTGTATAAATCGTTCTTTAAACCTCATGGCGGCGCTAGGTCTGCCAGAGCGCGTGCGGTCTGAGGGTTGGTTGCGTCGTTGCATTCAACCTGCGTCTTCTGGTCCGAGTCGTGTCGTCTTCCTCTAAGCACGTTTTGTGTTGTACGTCAACTTTAAGACGAGAGCCACGCGGAATGCGCTGTGTTCAGAGCCGCAAACCCTCTTGTCTTTTACCTATTAACTGCTGACGCCGCTTTATCCACTAGAATGAAAGAGGACAACAGTATATATTAATAATAAATCTTTACAACAATGGAGGTTCAATAATTTACTTTTATCAGACAAGTGACATGTGACAGAAGCATGTAGGTGTGTATCTTAAAAGGTAGAAAAAAAGTAAACCATTGATTTTGAAGCTTGTGCTAATCCCAAGTTTACAATTCATTATATATAGTCTGCCACATTGCCCGGGTTTTCGCGTCTGTTCCCTGAAATAAAGGAAATGAGAGTACGCTCAGGTTTCAGCTAACAGGTATGCGGGGTCTACAATCAGCCAGTCAGCAGTGTCGTCTGCCACACTGCCCAGTTCCTAGGTGTCCTGCCCCTGTAAGGGGGGGGGGAGTGAGAGAACGCTCACATGGCTTGTTTGTGTCCACACACTGTCTGCGGTACTGCCGCCAAGAACAAGAAAAAGACTTCCGGTGGAGTGGGAGAAGGAAACAGCTAATACTTTACAGATATCCCAAATAAAAAATACATTTTAATAATATCTGGGGGTCGTGTGCCCCCCCTCGGCAATCCCCGTCCCTGGGGGAATCTTGTTTCCCTTTTGGGGCATGTTGGTGAGAGGATGGGTCGGCCTTATTAATTTCAACTGTTCTAAGGGATTTATTCTTCCAACTTAAATACTTATTTAATTATTTATTTATTGGTCTCCCAAGCTGTTCTTAAAAGCCCTTACTCCCCGGTCATAAAATGTGTTTCCACAGACAAAATTTTGGTTCGACTCAAGTGCGCGCCAAGATCAGGTCAATAAATGCAAATGGAGATATATTTACTCTTTGATTGTACTGCAGTCGTGAGAGAAAATGAAGACGAGGGATTCTCTCTCTCTGGTTGATCCAAATAGTCCTTTACACGAATCTTAACGCAAGAGATAAAATAAGTCAGTACCGTGTGTAAATAATTAATAATAATAAAATATAGTCGCTAACCATTTTGCCAAATGCAGGCTCTGTCTTACGATCCATTGATGTTCATAAACGTGCCAAATGCAAAAGTTTAAACGTATTTCATCTACAGCGTGTCGTGCCCATGCATATTCATGTAACTCTGCTGGCAAATGCAGGATATTCCAGAGAGGCTCAGGCCAACACAGCAGTCTGGTTGACTTTGCATTACCAGGTTATAACACATGTATCTGTAGGCGTCAGAGATCAGGACCGGAGACTGGGGGAAATCATAGAAATGCTGTTCAAGTGTTATATACACAGCCAAACATATTATTCATATTGCTTGTGGTGCTGACCTAGACGCTTAACTTAAGGAAAATGTATGTAGCTTCTGGTGGACTGGGATAAAGGAATAGAAAAGGCAGACACGTTATAAAGACACCCCCCCCCCCCAAAAAAAAAAAAATTGTTTTTCAAAACTTTCTGATCCCTTGGAGTGCAGCAATCCCCAGAGATCAACCAATGGACTTAATTGAAATTATTCCGCATACGGCCTGTTCCGTATACAGCCGGTTACCTTGCAAAACCAAGACCTACTACTGCATATAGATTAAAATGGGGCTCGTATTATTATTATTATTATTATTATTATTATTATTATTATTATTATTATATGCGTTCTATTTTTGTCGTCTGGTGAAGTTGAATGCCGCAATGCAGTCGTGTGTTTGACCTTGATGCCCTTGGCTGTGAAGAATTTTACCAAGAAGGACTATCTTGTCTTACTTCAGTGATGTTGATATTAACCTAAAAACGCCCTCAAAGGAGGTAACAAAATTCGGAGAAACCAGTCGCGATCAATCATGAAAACACTGGGAGCTTGGAACACAGCGGCACACGGGCACAGAGGATGCGGATCCGTGTTTGTCTTCTATCTCAAACCATCAGTGCCTTCATTGCCCTGTTAGATCTCCGCTGTTTTTATACATTCTGGATTTTGCCATTATAGGATTTCTTCAATCTCTCCGCCACACTGAGGACCTCTTATCTCCTATTCCTTCGTGACGTCGTTATCGGTTTAGATAGTCCAAAAGATGGACGGATACATTAAAGTGTTCAAGACACGTTAACTCCATTTTTCGAATTTCGTAAACCCAGCACTCAATCTGCACACTAGAGATATGAATAGTATAAAAACAACTTCTTAGTAGAAAACTAAGGCGTTTTAAAAATACCTTAACCGAATATGCAAAAAAATAGCGACATATCTGGGTCACGTGGTACTGTGACGACATACATTCCAAGGGCCTTTGCTTCAGCTGAGTTATATACTGAATACAGTGGAGTTAGGGAAGGCTACGTGGAACGGAGATGACCAATTTTCTTTTTGCCTAAGTGTGCTGCCGTGGGATGCATTAAAAAGTAGCAAAGGATCTGGCGCTCGTTGACGATCTTGTTACTTTGTGATGGCGTTCCGTGACTTTCTTACTAACGTCGGTGACAATAGATGTGATGAGACTTGTTGATGCAACTTAAATGCCCGGTAGTTGACCAAGAGCTCGTTAACAATTAAATTTGTTAATTACGCACTGCGGAGGATGGACCAGCAAAGATTATTTGGAAAAACTGTCAGAAAATCTGGATCCGCTCCTGCTTGGCGATCGGGGGCTCTGTGCACTGCCGTAATAGCATCAGCGGTTATCTGTACTTCTCAGTGTTCCCTAAAGACCATGTGCAGCATCGATCCCGAGTGTTCTCGTGTTCCCTCCCTATCACCCCGTAGACTTTTATGTTGTTTTTCCGGGGGTATTGTACATTATAGCTAGCCATTTTGATGGCATATTTTTTAGAAATGTTTCAACTGGTTTCTGTAATCAAATGCTTCATACATTTAACGATAAAGAAAAGTCAAATTTGCCACTTAGTTATTTGTTCCAGAGATACATATGATGATATGTAGATCAAACTAAAGTGTGTGTGTCCCTTTAATGTTTATTTTAAATAACGCAATCAATAGCTTGTGGCTACTTTCACGGTGTCGCCCGGCATAAAAAATCGTGACTTCTTTTGTCGCAGGTCATAATCAATATTCTTAGCCATTTAAAATATCTTTCAGAAACATCCATAATTTGCAGACGATATGGTGACGATATGTTGTACACGAAACACGGCAACACTGCATTCTCTTACAAAGTAATTTGCAAAATCTTTTTGTTACCAGGCATTGTGAAAATATTCTTGAAGTTAAGGACAAATTCATCAGTAAATTAAACATGCATATCGTAATACCTTTTAAGTGCGTGTCGTCTGAGTTTTTAACCTTAATTTTGTTGACATTATACAAAAGGGTTGTTATTCTATTTTCGTCACTCTAACCATATGTTTCCTTGCTCTAACCATCGTACTGAATATGAACTTTGAGCCAAGGCATGTATCGATAGATATTTGCATGATTACACACAAAAAATAAATTTATCGGTTTCTTTTACCAGAATTTTAGAAATATTGAAATTTGCGAATGTGTTTTTAACTTTATTTTTCATTTTTCTGTTTACCTTGAATGGACGTATATATTGAGTATATATTTTTATACCAGTAAATATAGTCGTAATTAAATGCTAGTTCATTTTATTGAAATGACAGCAAAATGGTTTCACATGCCTTCACGAGTGTTTAAATCTCTAGGGTAAGAGAGGTGAATGTACGTTGTACGATTAACATTTCCTTAATTACCACTCATTATGCAAATGTGGCCTCGGTGACCAGATCTCGTGAACCGTTCAAATGTCCACGTCTCATAGATGAAGTATAGAATAGGTTAATCTGAAATCTCGGTTGATAATTTTGAGTAACCTATAAATCTGTGGTCAAAATGAATATAAACGTTCGCTTTAATTGCTAACTGAACAGGCTATGCATATGAAAGTATTTCAGTCTATGTCTGCAGGGTTACTGAAACTGTCACAATCTATATTGCTAGGCAGTGTGGCGGACACTCACAAGAGTTCGTACTGAGAGTCAGTTCCTGCTGTTTGAATCAGGGGAATAAAGTGGTCGTTTTACGTTTATTACAATTAAATGTGAGCCCGGGAATGTCTTTATTGACAAATATATTATTATTATTATTATTATTATTATTATTATTATTATTATTATTATTATTTATTGCTGCTTCCGCCGCTGTCGCCGCTGACAGAAACAAGGACCATATCTCCTCCATTTACTTCCATCACTTGATCCACATGTTAATAGCACAATATATATGCGCCAATGGACTGTGGAAATAACTGATTAGCCTAATGATATCGATGAAGGGTGGTGTATATCACTGCGACTGCTTAGAACCTTCACTGGCTCTAAGGACTTTTAAAGTATTCAGAAAATGTAATAAAAATAATATTTATCTAAATAATATTTACCTATAGCAGTACTGCGTGACAACAACACAAACTTACATAGTGCCTGTCTCTTTATCGTGTCACCCCCACACGGAAAATTGTTACTATCCACCCCCCCACCCCCCCAGTCTGAGAGAGAGAGAGAGAGAGAGAGAAAGAGAGAGAGAGCGAGAGAGGGAGAGAGAGACTGGAAATTGCTTCCGTACGTGTTATTTGCACACGGCGAAGATTGAGTACCTTTAATGACAGTGACGCCAACTTACCTAACAACAGATAGTTTAATTTGTGCGAAACGTACCACACAATGTCACACGAGCAGTTTGACTCACCACAAAGTAATATATTCGTCTTGTTACGAAACACGCGTTCTCTTTGTAGCAGCCGTTTATTGTTTGCTGAGCCTATAAAAGTTTGCTTACGAAAGAAAGTCACGTTTATTATACCATGTCACCGGAATTTACTGCTTTGAAATTCAACAATTTCCTTCACATTTAAGAGAGAGAAAATGCTCTTGCAAGGTTTGCCTCGACGCCGCACGCCTGGTGGTCTAACCGCATCCGTCAGAGGTATTGACAGGCCATTTTTTACGATGATTAATCAAAATCTCTCCGTGGATTATATCAGCCTTGCTTGATCAAATTTGTAGTGGTTTTTCGATATTGACGCCGACAGAGCCAACTTGTTAGCGTTTCAATTGTGCGGTTGGAAATCGAGCCATTCTGACGGACGACGGGGGTTTTCTTAATCCATCTCCGAGAGAAATAATCTGCCACTGCCACCTTGATAGACCAGTAACCGAGACATCTTTTTTTAATGAAATACATTTCATTTTTCTCCACAGAGATTGTATATTCATCAAAACATGATGAAAACGCATAGACAAACACATCAATACCATGTGTAACAGTCCGATGTATTTCCACGGCTGTACGTTTGACAAAGAAGGGCCTAGACTTTAATACAGCGATTGATGTGTGAGTTGTTTTACAGCCCCCCCCCCTCCCCCTTTATCCCCACTCTATAGCACCAACAAGAGCAGAAGCCTAATAACAAAGATCCAAAATAACACGAAGGTGTTGGATGCCCCCCCCCCCCCCCACCCAACCCCATTGCCCCCATCCCAGTGAGAAAAAAATAATAAAGGGAATCTTCAAGTCCCGGTGCAAACCTTAGATCAGTCTTTTGACTCTTTTTGGCAAGGTCGGAGAGTCTATTGTTGTTAATCTATAGTTTTAATAATCAAATGAGGGGCACACACACTCTCCCCCCACGCCCCTACATTTTCATTGGAGGGCATAAAGATTAATTAACAGAAGTATTATTTCTGACGAAAATCATTAAACTTGGAATAATTCCGTCTAGATATTTCCTAGGCAATTGGAGTCTTTTCATCCCGGCTCGTCTGCAAGAGGAACAGGGCAAGACGGGTCAGTTTGGATAGCACTCTACTGGTGCCACTCTATTGGCAAAATCAAAAATTGATTCATTCATCACGAGACATCGCAATTGTAGTGTGGAGGATTTAGACCCCATTTCCAGAGATTAGATCGATCTACTTTAGATCGACCTAACTCCCTGGGGGTTCACGCTAAATAGCTGTCAGCCGAGCGGACACGAAAGTTAATTACCCCCTTACAGCTTGTAGTAGGCGGGACGGACATTTAAGCCGGATTATCTGACAGTAATCTAGTGAGACTCCCCGCGGGGATAGATCGATCTAAAAGCTCTGGGAATACAGCCTTAGTCTACTACTCAGACTGTCTGGTCTTCGAAGTCCTATCTGTAAATGCTGAAGATGTTCTACAGATAATAAAAGAAAACCCATACGTGTCACCGTACGGTGCTCCACCCTGGCTGAATGGTACATGTATCTGCTCTTGGTGGCCGCTTGTTCCCAGACATCACATAAATGTATCTGCCATTATATAGATTTTCTGGTCCCAACTAATACCTTTTCTCAGATAAAAGACGAAGAGAGAAAACAGTTTGGGATGCACGAT
>NW_019775728.1:9577-30536 GCF_001039355.2 Lingula anatina | reverse complement strand
GACTATAGCACCCCTGTGTACCCCACCCTCACCCCCACCGGCCCCCTACCCGGGCGAACAAGAGAAATATGGAGATAGAAATAGTGTGTGTGTGTGTGTGTGTGTGTGTGTGTGTGTGTGTGTGTGTGGAGGAAGGGGGGGGGGTTACTCACACACCGACGCAAACCTCTTTTGTATTCAGACAACGACATATGGATGTAAACTCCGGAGTATTGTGAGTGGCTTGGAACACAGAAATAAACTTGCTACGTTTCACTTCACGGATAACCACTCTGTGAAGTGCTGTCAGCGGCCATAATTACCCCATTTAGTTCAACCTTAAATCAAACCCCATTTCACGTTCTCTCGTCAGGTTTTCGACATCATGATATTCGCAGTAGGGTCATACGGTACACTCTGTCTACTGACCTACCTGACCACCCACTGTCCGGCCTGTCCAGCTCCCTCGGACTCCTCGCGGACATACTGAGTATTAACACATTAAAGTCCCTAACCCGAGCAATACATCAACAAATAATTTATCTTAATCCTAATCTCTGTTTACCTTCAGCTGGTCTCTTATCTAGCACAGTCCAGGGTGACAGGCAGGGAATCCGGCGATATCATAGGCCCACCTTATACGATGTGAAGGGAGGTTACCGAGAAATGAGGCTGGACGGTTTCCTTGAGCGTCCGAGCAGGTGTGGAGACGGTCAGAACAGTGGCCACACTCACAGTGGACCCTTGTGACTGGACACAGTGGACATGGGTCAGTCCTCGGCTGAGTCTTAATTGGGGTCTTCCTTTACACTGTGTCTCAAATAACTTCAACCCCAAGTCATTACTAATCGCACTTAACAAGAGTGCTGACCATTGGCTATTCAGGTGGGGATGGCCGCCGCTGACCTTCCCACACTGACCAATGACAGGTGCCCGTCGGGTCGGTATTAAGGGCCATGTTGGTCACCTGGTGGTCAAAGTGGACAGGCCGGATTACAGCTGAGAGAGGTGGCTAATCGCTGGACTTCATGGCCACCCGTACGCAGACTGGGACACGAAGTGTGTGCCTTAAAGATTCGCAGTGCTCACCTTATGTTCTTTATCGCTTTTTTTTTCTTGAAATAATTTGCATTTCAGAGTCACGTGCACTAAACACACACACACACACAATCACACACACAATCACACACACACACACACACACATACGTATGGATCCACGCCCCTGCATTCACGCTCGTATGTACGCACACACATTCACATATGCAAACATACATGCACACACGGGCGCACACAAATTCGCACACGCACGCAAACACACACGGGCATGCGCACACCTGCAGAAAGTCAGCCACTTTAAACTTACTTTGCAATCCCTCCACACCAGCTGTAGTCAGGAGAGACTAGACAGCGGAATATGTCCTCTCTACGGTGACTCTCTGTGCCAGAAATCACCGGCCACATCTTGGGACGGGATGTCTTACACCTGGCAGTCTCCACTGGGGGAACAAAGCCTCCTATTGAGCCTACTTTTGTCACACAGCAGTGACGCTCAAAAAGAACGCTCTAATACACGTAATATTTTATCAGCGTACTGTGGAAAGACATCACATGGCTATAACGATCTTTCTTATTGGTTCTAGCACATCTTTTAATAAAAGTCAGCGACCTATCACCTACACAGTGTATCCTGCAATAATGCTACACTGCAATCGATAGTGTGAAAACCGTGATGTGTACCTTGATTCAGCAGATTTGATTACAATTTAGGTTGTCAAGTAAAGAAAACAGAAAGAAGATTTAGTAAATTATAAACTAGATAAATTGTTCCCGTTTCGGTCTCGGTGATGCCGAGTCAGAAATGTCAGAACGAACTACTTCAGATACTTCACATCCATTCGGTAGACTTCATTTAACGTCCCCGTGTAACAGGAATGGAAGTCCTAGAAATGGAAGTCCGGGCTCCCATATGAATAGTACAGGTTAGGGTTAGGTGGGGTATTGGGGTTAGTATATGGACGAATGTCACCTGTACAAAGTAATAGGAAGCGGACTACGGTTCCAATTAGACCAAAGAAACATTGTCTAGCGGTTTATAACGTAATGACTTTGTGGCCCTGTGCCTTTGAGAATAAGATCAGTGCTTTAAGCCTCTCATTGAGTCTAGATTACGAACATCACACAGTCACTGTGGTACACGCACCCCCACATGTACCTGTGCATACATACACACGCACACATGCACTAACACTAACGTGCACACAAACACGCACGCACACACAAACAAAATACACGCACGTTAAATGTCTCATCTCCACCATAACTCGCCCCTGCCCCCCCCCCCCCCCCCCCCCACACACACACACTCCGGTGCACACACACCCCAAAATCACAAGAACTTCAGCCCTTGCGCCCTTACTCCCACCCCCTCCCCAGAAAATGCCCTTCAAGACACTAAATGATTAACTTACACCAGCTTTCATTCTGTCCTCATTCAGCGTTCATTATGTGACACGAATGACCATCTCCCGTCACGTTCTAGGGCCGCTGAGCAGGTGTGTGATCACTTCAAGTTCGGAGACAACCATAGCGTGTGCTGTTCCTTCAGCTGAAATTTATTAAGTCTCCCCACTCACACATTCGTAATAATATACCGAGACAAATTGATTAAAGAAACCAGCTATCGTGACTCGAGGTGAAAGTGGTGTTAAAGGTGACGGCAGTCAGGAACAGTGACAGTAGTTCACGGCAACACCATGGAGCCAGCGGCTGAAACATCAAGGACGCGGCCTTACAGTCTTGTATGTGCTACCACCACGGTTGACTTCTTTTAATTGATGTGAGGATCACCAAAATAGATAGTCACCGCCACTGGAAGCTGCCTCAGAGCTGATCAGTTTCTGTCGAGGATTATTGTCCCGGTTCATGTCTCCGGTCTTATGAGATCTTTCACTGAATCGTCTCCGTCTATCCGAAATTTCCTTATGCAGCAAATTACACTAAGCCGCCTAAACTTGCTAGTTGCACAGTGTCCAGCAGCGAGAAAAACAATGGCACAGTAATGCCTTCCCAGGTTGTCGGAATAATTCTCACCTACTTGTTGCCTCGGTTTTCTTCAAGTTGCGACCAAACAGTAATATTGAATTTTGCCGCACGCATAGAGTTCTTGCTCACTTTGTTGCTGACGACAAACCTTGTTCCGTCTCTAGGAAACAATTGCAGGACAATTGTTATCAGATACGCGGTCACTTTCCAAGTAATTGCTTTGAGAGTTGGAATCCCAGCAATAAGGTAATGCGGATAATTAGCCAGCCCACTAGCTAATCAACATGCGTTAGTCATACTTAACTAGCGGAAAGGAAGCTTGTTGATGGATCTCCATTGGACGCAGACAACTGAATCACAACTTATAACATTACACAGTCTTACGTCGTCTGCCAGTGACGCATTCAACATCCAAACAGGATAAGGTCTTCTTCTGCGTCTGAGCGCGTTTTGACGTGCTCTCACGTTTTTTAAAGGACCCCCGCACTTTTCTGTTGCACTATGCTTCTAAAGTGACAGACCTGCGTCCGCTGCACCCGCAAGAAGACGCCGCCCCCTTGCACGAAGATAGTGATTACCATTTGTCGGGTGCGTGACAGAGATGCCATTTTACGTCTTCTACCACACGCAGCGTCCCTAATATCGTTATCTGTTCACGTAGACTGCGCGTCTTTTAAAGAGAACGGTGCCAAAATTCGTCGGGTTCAATATATGTAACAGCAACACGCTGTAAGGGCACTGTGTCAGATCAATGAATGGCTTGTATCAGTGCTTTGTGGTTGTCAATAAATCTTTTGTGATGATAAATGTGTGTGATATATGTAAATCATTAATTAAAGTAGTTTATTTTAATAATCTGCATTTATGAATGATATATCAAAACAACATTTCAAAATATAGATACGTTATCTTTGTCTACACGTTCACACAGGAATGTAAGATGTTTTCCATTTCGCACCCAATTTAACAGCTCATCTCCAAACGAATTTCTTTGCGTATATAACGCCTTCACTCTATCCCTGCGTAATAAAACTGTGAACTACCACCCCACCTACCGCATCAACAACAATAATATCCGCGACAGGGTACATGAGATTTAAAAACACGTCTTACGTCTTTGGCACACTGCAATAGATTGGTTTTATCCCTGAATTCAGATAATTATGCACGTTTTTTATTATTTAAGGCATCTTCTTGTAAAAGGCGTTTAGTTCGCGCTAGATCGTAACTCCCTGTGCTCCGGGTAGTGCTCTGGCTGAGGTCGTAGTATTCGACACGTTTGTGCCAAAATTAACGAGAAATTTTAAATTGGTCTCGTTAATTTTTTTCTTCTAGTTTTCCTTCATTTGCTATTTCATTCACGGTGTAAAACATAAAAAAGAGAATCAGCTATCCAGCGGCTGGTGTAATGATAATTTGTTAACACATTTGACTTGACATGTTGGTTGACTTACATCACTACATAGTGATAACCTCGTTTTGCTCGAGATCCCTAATCAGCGCAAATTCTGCTCTAGATCTTTAATCAGTGCAAATTTGGATAAACTCCTTTGAAGACATACCTTTGAGGCCTTAGGCAAATACAGTACATCGGTACTTTTTTGTACATCTAAGAATCAATACGCATCTACATTGCGTCCCCAAAATTGTTAGTAAACTTAAATGAACCGAGTTGGACTTTGATAAGCGTGTGTAACCGCAGATGTATCAAGCGTATTAGCCAAGTGCAACGGCACTTTATTTTCCGAAGGCTCTGGCTTGAAGATAAGATCACATGACGTGATTTTACCGTACGAGCAGAGTAATATGTCATCTCCAAACAACGGGAGGTATTGTGAAACGCACGGATGACTGGAAGCAAACTTTGTTGATAAAGATTGTGGTGAACACGATCCTAATGATGTAGTCTCCGTCTGAATAGCGTTGAATTGCGTGACACCAATTTTTCACATTTGCATAATTTGCCTCTGTGTGAGGGCATATACGTTTAGAAAAATCTCATATTCATGTGAATTGCAATCGAGCATTAGCTTATATCACTAGGGTAGACTTTGTAGCCAAAGAGCACTGGTAAACATTCACGAAGAAAGCTTTCCACTTTACAATAGAGTTCATCATATTGCTTTTCAAGTTTTAGTGAAGCATTAATTGGTGTGCTCCGGTCTCTCAAGTTTTAGCCGTTTGTGAAATGGAGCATTAGTTTAATGAGTTAGTTTCTTGTGATGTTAGCGTTATAAAGGATATAATATTCAAACCGCAAGAGAGGCAATGGAAGGAAGCCCAAGTTAAGGGTCTATAGAAAACTTAAAGAAAACTTAGTGAGAAAATTATGTTAAGTATAAATTAAAATCGGTAGAAAAATCAATCATGGCGCAGTTCAGATCAGTTCTTTCATTATATGTGGAAACAGGCCGATTTGTTAACAAAAAATTAGAAGATAGACTCTGTATTTTCTGTAGATAATGAGTATCAATTTTCATTTTATTCCCCAATTTCTAAAAATCTCAGGAAAAGATGGTGTGAAAAAGTAAAAATGGGTGATCGTATCTTTCATGACCTGGAGGAGGTTAAAGAGAGACCTCAAGTGCTTTTTACAGACTTTCATAGAAGCACAGCTAGGGTTAGAAAGAAGTTGTTATATAATTAATGTTAAAACCGGTATTGTCACGAAAATAAATCTATTTAACTAACTATGCCAAAAAATTCTGTCGTGTCTTATTTACTATTTTGTAGCTGGTTTGCACAATCTCAATGTTTTTCTTCTCTTGGATTACTTTGTCATTATCAAAAATTCTTCGTCCACATAAGGCAATTTTTACTTTGGTTTCTATAACCAGCTTACCAGAAACGACCCTCCCGCGGCAGCAGCATGGAGTTCTGAACAAACTGTACCTTCCCCGGAACCGCCAGGTAGTCTAAGGGACGTGCCTGATGTCCTGAAACTGTCGTCTGCTTTTCTCAACCCATGAACGCAATTCATGAACGCATTCCCATTTTATGATAGTAATGAAAAGTGCAGATGATAAACCACAAAAAAAGCCGACCAAAATGATAAGTCATGATACCCTACACGAAGTTATACTTCCATATTTGCTGACATATATACGGTGACCTTTAATTATATTATATAATTAATTTTAACTAGGAGAAACACTGGTGAACCTTACCCTCCCCTCCCCCCTTCCTTGACCCCCACCTTGTCCAGTTGATGGATAAAAATTGTATGTAGTTTATGTAGTTAAAGTGAATGAAAACTTAAACATGTAATGTGAGATCGCGCGCGCGCGCGCGCGTGTGTGTGTGTGTGAGAGAGAGAGAGAGAGAGAGAGAGAGAGAGAGTAGAAGAGTCACCTCCCCGTCATTTCTAGCATGACGGAGTTATATGTAAGTGTCACATATATTTTGTAGAATTTCGTGATAGTTTAAGCTCATAAAGATACCACGGAATGTCGCCTGACTTTGAGACATTAGTATCTGAGGAATAAAGAAAACCCTTAAAATTAACTAACTGTGAGTTGCGAACCAAATTAAATTAGGGGCACATACATGCACGTTATGCAAATTTCACATGTGTGCTTTTGAAAATAGTTTACAATTTCATCTTACGTATCTATAAGTTTTTGATTTTCAAAGAACAGGGAGCTGTGCCCAGTTGATCCGGAATGAAAGGGGTTTTCAACTCAAAGATGGAAGTACGTGAAATACGCTAATAATTCTGGCATTGTGTTAAGTAGTTTATAGTAGTTTATTTCACTTTAACCATGGACATAATAATTATTATGTCCATGCTTTAACATATGCATCCACCTGGTACAATATAAATATAATTTTAGTGAATATGCTACTTAAACAATCACTATGAGTAAGACTATTTGCTTACTAAAAAAAAAAAAAAAAAAAAAACGAGTTTCTATTACTACTACTCAATTGCCGATGGGTGCGGCACTGTCTTCTAGATCCCGCCTAGCAAAAGCGAAGGAGAAAAACTAAGCTAGTGCAAAAGGGTTTCTTCTTCTTGACATTTCATAATGATAGTAAATTTTTCATCAGTTGTTTTGTGTATAGTGTTTGGTAATTACCTTATATAATATTGTGCGCAGGTCGTTGTATAGGGGGCATGTTGTGAGAAAGTGTTTTTTATCTTCAATTTTGTCTTTAGAACAGTAATGGCATATTCTATCGGTCCGAGGAGTGTTAGTGTATCTGCCTGTTTCAATGTGGAGTTTATGCCCATTGGTGCGAAAACAACTTAGGTTTTTTTCTTTTATCAGTTTCATGAAGAACGTCTAGATATTTTTCTTTCTTAAATGTATTTTTGAATTGGCAATAGGCTCTGGATTTAGTGTGCGTTGGAATGCTCACCACATCGGGGCATAAGAAGGCTCAGCTCTTGTACATGTGTTATATTTTATGAGCACATTTGACACCAACAAAGCCAAGATATGACGTTTCTCTGTTCACATATTATTTCAATTGTCCTGTGTGTAAGAGAGACAAAATACCACACTTATCAGCGTACTTTACGTATCTCATTCTTGAGAAGGAAATGTTGATTGCAATAGCTGTGCCTGGAATGGTGATTGCGCTGGGTGTTTCGCTGGCTGATGTGCTATAGCGTTTTTTAATCTGCTGTAAACACGTGGTCCCACAAAAATTTTAATATCATTTATGCACAACCNTGTTTACTCCAGGAAAATTCATTTTTTGGCCGAAACGAAGAGTTATTATTGCTTTAAGATGTACAGTCTTTTATATAAGAAGAAACTATTATTTTAACTTGTTAAGCGTTACACAACCAAAGACCATCTAATCTTTTCGCAGACAATGAAAACAAATGAAACAAAACAACAACGGAAATGGGAAAACAAAGGTCTGTGCGAGCGGGTCAGCGGTGTGACTCAAGCGTGATCATTCGTCCCTTGAGGCGTGAAGCCATCCTAGGGGGAGAGATTGCCTCATCACACGACGCACAGGACTCATTCTCTCGCGCTCAGCCACCCCGTCAACACCGGGAAACAACAGCGGACGTCTTAACACTAAAAGGTAAGGGGCGACATTTATTTTTGCAAATTTCTTTATTGGAACTTCTGTGTTAATGCAAGGTATATTAGGGAGCGTAAAGAAATGGACACTGATAAACACTCAGGAGATTATATTTGATGAAATCCTGATAACCCATCCCAAACATTATAGTACGGTTTCTGTGTTAATCAGACTTTCGGTCGGAGAGAAGGTAATTTTGAAATGAGTAGTATTAATTAATGTATAAATAAGTTCTTATGGTTTTATGTTATTTTGATCACTTTGATTCAATCATTAATGAACAACCTCATCACCGCTTACAAGTGATACAGTTCCTATATTACCAAATGTTAAACAGTGACACTATTGGTTTTTATTTAACTCATGTTGTATCGAATGACAAAAGCATAGGTTACCACGTTAGCTATTATATTGTACAGGGAAGTTAACTGGTAGAACCTAGTCACAGCTATGTGTACACTGCTACTTCTCAAAGTGGGATCTAGAGTGTTCACTACTAGACAACAACTGAGTGGTGTAATTAATGCCGTGTAAACTTCTTATGGTAGAAAAATTGTCATGAATTAGGCAGAGATGTACATGTGAAAAATCAATCTGTGACCCTGATTGAGGGTAGGTTTTAAATAGGCTGCGTCCTAAAGCCAGAAACTTTTTATGGTGTCTCTTCATTACATCTACAAGCTGTATATATTAAGATAAAACCGACATATTTCAAATTAAGTAAAGAAATAAGCTAAAATGCAAAAACATCTAAATTATCTACATTATAAAAATGTCATTTTAAGTACTACAGTGAATACCTTTATCAAAACACGAAAATGCAGACAGATTTGTGGATGTATTACTTTACGTAACGAGCAGGTGACACGAGTTAAAATTGAGAATTAGAATTAAAAGCTATGATCCACACTGGTGATGAGTAGATATTAACGTGTTAAGTTGACAGTGGGAGTGGATACACGACAAACAATTTCCTTCTTAACTGCGGAAATCCTTTCGGGTATAATGACTTACGTAATGTTATTATAAGGACCCCGGTTAAAATGATGAGTTCTATTGTCGTGGGGGTGGGGGATGAACGTGACAAAACCCTCATCCCAAAGACAGAATAGTGGTAAATTATTACCCTCTACCAGGGTCAATGTGTCATATACATCTTTCGAAAGAGTTTTCCTTCGCGCTTTTCATGACTTTAACTAAATACCAGATGAAATGTACACTTTTTTTAATAATCATTCTTTCACAACTTTGCAACCAAAAGTTTTCCAAGTCAACATACTATTTAATCTACTCGAACGAAATGCGTTAATGCCTCTCTGGCCGTAGTGACCACGACAGTCATCTTAAATTTGATCACCTTGTTTACATAAAATAAGGTATAACAGTCCCTGACCTCGCTACGTGTTGATGCAGAAAAAAAATTGGTTTTAAATGATTATCATCAATCCCTCCAAAAACAAAGATAAATCTCATAAATTAATACAGTTAATTACCGTAAAACGGCTTCCACTGAAAATGAAATCTATTATAAGTTATAAATGTTGATAAAATACTGTATTGTAAATAGCTTGAAAAGATGTTTTGCTGTACGCAAAATTAAACTTTAAAAGTTGGGCTAGTAATGACAATTTACTTGCTTTCATATATATAAAATATGCTTTATTCATATTTTCTGCGCCACACTGAGCTGGTGAAAATGTACATAGATAAAGTAAATAATAATAATAATAATAATAATAATAAATACATAGATAAATAGCACCAAAATTACATATATACAAAGGTACCGTTATTACAGTATTTCATGTCCAGTATTTCATAACCATAAGCTAGGTGCGGTCTTAATGCCGAGTCAACTACTCACAGCACTGATAGTACGCTAGCATCATACTACAAGTATTGTATACATGACTAAGATATAGCCTGTTTCCTACTATGTGAAATGAACCTTGATATTTACAGTAATTATTTACAGCCATAGACATCACTAAGTGGAAGATGTAGCACAGTTTCTTTTCTTAAAAGCTAGGTTAAGGAATTTGGCGAGAGATATTATCACTGTCTCGTTTGGGTTACTTCACACCTTGAATATAAGATACATGTAGGGCTATATGTACATCAGAAACTGAACCTGTCCATATAGACCTTTTTCATCTTTTGCGGAAATACGAAGTGCGCATGACAGGAACCGCGCGCCACAGGGGTCATAGTGGTCCTCTGCTGTTTCCAGCATGGCAATGCTAGGTGTAGATGATGTACAAGGTGCGCATATAAAAAGGTCGTATGAAGCGTGCATTGCTTTCTGTCAAACTAAAAAGGTGACTGAAGCACAGAAATGCGTAAACTGTAGGCAAGAAACAGCTATTAGGACGGAGAATCAAGCAATTAAATATTTTCTTTCTTAGTTTAAATACGATGCGCTTTACAACTAGACTTCGCATAAGCGTCCGAGCCTTGGCTGTACTTTCAATAGTGATGACGAACTAAAGCTTCGGAGTTCTTTTAAATGCTTCCGATAATAAAGATATGCGAAAGAGACTCGTTATTTTTTATATATAAAATCAAAAAAGCCAGTAGACTCGTACACAGCTTTCAAGAGTGTGGACAGGTGCGCAGGCCTACGTCTTCACAATTTTGTACATGTATATATGCAAGCTGTGGCGATATCACTTCATGTACCGGCAGTGTCAATTCATTACGATATTTATGTCTTGATTGAAGGATATCTTAAGAGATTTTTAAAGTGATAAAATGAAAAGATTTTCTGCATTGTTTGACTCGTAGCTACTGTGTATACAGGTAAAACTGACACGCAGATCGTTCGTCGGTGAACTGATTAAATCGTTTGGTAGGCCTACCTGATAAGGCATCAGGTGTTACTGTTCAATTGTTCGGTAAGGCGGGCGGCCACAACTACGACCTTTCCTCTGTAATTAAAACCTTTTAAGTGTTAAATAGGTGAGACAAGTATGAAAATTTTGTCAAACTGAAACAAAAACAAAATTGTAGCAAGAGGCCAAATTATTTGATTTTTAAATGTTTTCATGCGTATTTTCATCGTTTTCAATCACAGACAATTTAATAATTCAAATAAAGTGTTTCCCACACATTCCATACTTTTCAACTATCTAAGACAGTTAGATATACGTAGGCCTACTTTAATACTAAGCATATTTGTATTACTTTACAAATACGTTGTTGGATTATGTTTATTATCCATTTTGTCTTTACCATACATGTATTATGTACGTGTAGCTTACAGAAAGGCTTTTCTGCATTTTTTGTATTTTCCAATTCTCTTGTCATTGAGTTCAGAAATAAATAACTTTTTATTTCGCCGATAACGCGTTCAACAAGAGCCGATGTACTTTCTTCTTCGTATGTCTCTGTTGATCTTGATAATATGAGCCCCGTTTGTACAAATCAGTAATACGTATACGGGACTGAATACATACTAATAAAAATTTTATTAACGTATCACGTTAAAAAAATAGAACCCACCCTGCTAAGGGTTATTAGAGACTAAAACCTGTGATGGGCCTACAACATTTAAAATGATCACTTATCAATAAAACACACACAAAAAGGATATTACATACAAAACTTTTCAAACCTTCTCTTTGTTGTTACACAAAAAGGCGTGAAAGTTCTTGAATTTTTTGTAAGTAGAATCCCCGTGTAAAACTTCACAGCTTTTACTTTCTTTTTCCATAATCTCATGCTTGAAGTCTTTTCTTAATTTTTAGGCCCCGGCCTATTTTTCATTTTTTTCTTCAAATCTTTATAATGTTTTTTTTTTCTCGCATTTTTTACCCCCGAGTTCTATTTGCCGATAGTTCGTTATATCCATTGTTTAACTAAGCATTTCTGTTTTTTATTAAAGCACTGTTGATCTCCTAATATTATAGTTTTTCTTCCCGCCTTCGAAATGTTCAGCGCAAACGCGGTGCCCTGCTTTTGATATAAACCTGCTATATTTTCCTTTCTTTCTACCATATTTTTCATTCTAACGGGTTTGTTGGGAACTTATTAAACCTCATGTGTCGATCTCGCTTACTGTTATTGAAGTAACGGGACAAAAAGCACGTAAACCCAGCCATGGTTTTTAGCACCGCTGTAAGTGTTTCGACGTAGCAGGGCTCCCCTACCCACAATGCAATTTCAATTTCCGGAAAAGATGAAAAAGGCTAATAGACAATAGCCCGGGGGTCATTTTGTTTGTTCGTAAATCATGCTGGCCTTATAAATCAAAACTTTTCTTTAAACCTGCTGTGCCTCTCTCTCTCCCTCTCTCTCTCTCTCACTGTTTACCTCTAAAAATAAATAAATAAATAAACAAATAAATAAAAATTGATAATAAATGAACATTTAGATGATAAAAAAGAATAAAGACGCTGTCGTCAAATTTTCCCAAAGCAGCACAGATCCTTTACATATTTGCTTTCTTCATTTCCTTCTTTGTATTTTGGAAGTAAACTTCCCGCTGACACACGTGTTCCCTAGTTTAATCGGCTTAACCGTGTCTTCAGTTCCGTTCCCACATGTATTTTGACGTCCTAGGGTCTTTTGTCTTATTTCTGTGGTAAATGACGTCAAATAACACCAATGCAGTGCACCGTAAACTGTAGTGTAATGAGATGAACGGATAACTCGGCTTTTATGGCTTGATGGTGCCCCTCATAATACTGATAACATCACAATGTGAAACTAGTGCAATTACACCACTTTCTACTCAGCAGTGACAAATATATAGTGGGTCAAGAAAGCAAATCGTACTCCCTGTCAAAGTCAGAGAGAGAAAAATATAATTTGGCATAATTTCTATACTTTGTATCTGCACTAGAACTAGAACAAAAACCCGCACTCACTCACGCGCATAATCATACACACTCACACTTACACACAAGCACGTTCTTACGTTCTCACGTTCTCTCTCTCTCTCTCTCACACACACACACACACACACACACACACACACACACACACAGGCGCGCACACGTAGAAAAACACAAATGCACGCCTTACAGGGGCTAGTGGGAGTTAAAAATTATTTGATGCCCAAAAATATTTTCTTAATGTGAGCAGTCGTATTCTTTATTTGCGTGCAGCAAAAAAAAGGCCGAGCTTTTACTGAGAGAGAAAGACAATAATAAGGAGATATGTAATTTCTAAAAATATGGCTATTAGATTAAATTGTCACCAAATAATTCCGTTGTTATGACTCGTGACAGTATATTTATCAAAATGCCCATTCGAGGGAGCGCTGTAGTATGACTCTTCGAAAGACACTTATGCCTTGATAAATTACAACAAAAGCCACAAATAACAATTACGATGTTGTACAGTGGTGTACATTGTCTTGTGTAAGACAGGGCGATAGTCTCCTTCGATATGATGTACGTTTTCAACACCACAACAAAATAATAATAATAATAATAAAGGGGAATTGAAGACAACTAAATTCCCGCGATTGGGCTACCCTGGTTCTCAAATAATAACGTGCACTTTTCTCTGACGCAGTGCAGAAAAGAACCATCATTTATTTCGAAACATATCTGCGAATATCTAGTGAAAAAATAAACCTGTGATCCTAGTGGAGGTTATGATTAGGCCTGGGTCATATAGGTTAATATATCATGGATAGCTTAGTTTTGCGCACAGCTGACGTCTAGATCTTGTGATGACATTACTCGTCTTCCGCACGGATTCATTTTAGTCCAAAATTATGATTAACTGGCCCTAGGGTCACAGAGTGGGCTAAATAAGGCACAGCTAGCCAGTGTCCACTGTATTTCCAACTTCATATAGATTTGCGCACAATATGAAGTGAGTTAGCCAACTTAGCCACACCTAGGAGTGATTCATTATTTCACGATGCTTATTCAGTTAAAGATAGATTAAATAATCGCGGTTAGCGTTTTTCAACCAGTGTTCGCTCCTCTAGCGGTTTTGCACACAGTTGAAGACCGCCAAGTTCACGTCATACTCCCCTCTCCCCGCCTCTCGCACTGAATCACGCCTCTGTCATATTTTCTCTAGATAAAGACGAAGTCACCAACAGCGACCAACACCAGTACGTCACTACAGTGTCCACTCTCCAGTCACCATGTTCTCGCTGACCGCTCACATCTGCCTGCTCCTGATGGTGTACAGCGTCCACTCCTATTCCACCGGACCCCCGACCAGCCGGTGTGACTCGTTGACCCCGGGGCATGGAAGTCCGGCACAGACCTCCCCCAGCCCCTACACCATCTCAATGTCTGGGAACACGTACCTGCCAGGCGGAACACTCACAGGTAACGGGAAGAGATTTTCATAAATTATTTTATAATTTTTAATATTTTTCTTATCATTTTATATAGTACTTAATGGTTTTATACATTGTCAGATTATCATAAATCTTTATGGTTCCATTTTAACAAAAAGCTATGATCTACCAGTTTTATCTTCTAAGCGAATGTAAATTTGTAGTATATGTAGCCGATAAGACTGTGTGACTGGCGGTCTAAAACAATCTGTACTTTTTATGGTTTGTTTGTTTGTTTGTTTATCTTATTTAAACATCACCCATAAAGGTAAAAAATAAAAACACTAAAAGTTAAAACAGTCATTACAACAAGGCAGTACTATAAAGAACTATGAGAGACTAACACAAACTTGACACCCACATTTAGATGGAATACTGATTATTATCCTACATCAAAGTACGCACTACGTATATAACTATTGGTTTGAAGTTTTTTATACCAACTTTTGACAAAAAAGGTAATTTGTTAGCCCTACCCCTCTCTCACTCCAATGACGTCATAAGCCCGATATTGCCAGGAATTAACGGCTTCTTTCAGAGTAACTGAAAATAGCATTTCAACTGATGCCATCCTCGGCTAGCTGAAACTTGGACACAAACTGTATGCTACGTACATTGTAGGCCTACACTGTTGGCCTTGTGCTTTTTCTACCAGCTGAAACAAAATAAAAATTGATGAAGAATTTGTCATTCGCCAAATATGGAAAAGTGGAGGATAATAATGACAATATTGGAGAGCATAACAAAGGGTGCTTTCCCAGAGATTTAGATCGTTCTAAAGATAAAGATTTAGATCGACCTAACTCCCTGGGGTTACACGCTAAATTGCAGTCAGCCGAGCGGGCACCATAGTTAATTATCCCCTTACAGCTTTTAGTAGGCGGGACAGACGCTTAAGCCGGCTAAGCTGACATTAATCTAATGAGACTCCCCACAGGGATAGATCGATCTAAAAATCTATGGAAATGGGGTGAAATATGGCATTCATTAACTTTTAACCAATCATTTAATTTTCATAGTAACCATATCTGGGGACACATTCCGAGGGCTCTTTCTTCAAGCACGGGTGTCCGGAGCAAGCACGAGGCGGGGCACCTGGACGACTTCCGCTTCCGGTACAGGCACCATCTCCTGCACGGACAGTGACGATGCAGTCGGTCACGTGGATAGTAGCGACAAATCAGATCTCAGCTTTCAGTGGACAGCTCCATCTAGTGGTGAAGAGGATATAGAGTTTGTGTAAGGGATCATTTCCAGACCCTATCGTACTAACTGTGGATCGATCTTTCTCCAAAAGGGATTCTCGCTAAATTGCAATCAACTTAAGCGGCCTAGATGTATGTCACGCCGACTGAAGATGGTAGAGAGTAATTAATTATTGTTTAGAAGCATCAGTAGGCGTGCCATAGATCTAAGCCACTTAAGCTGAAAGCAATTTAGCGAGAAACCCCTTGGAGATGGATCGATCCTGTTAGATTGATCTAGGTATAGGAACCCAGTCTTAGACCCCATTCCAGAGATTAGATCGATCTACTTTAGATCGACCTAACTCCCTGGGGGTTCATGCTAAATAGCTGTCAGCCGAGCGGGCACGAAAGTTTATTACGCCCTTACAGCTTGTAGTAGGTGGGACGGACATTTAAGCCGGATTATCTGACAGTAATCTAGTGAGACTCCCCGCGGGGATAGATCGATCTAAAAGCTCTGGAAATACGCCCTTAGTATTTATGCAGAAGTACTCCTGTTTTAATGCCATTATATATATATATATATATATATATATATATATATATATATATATATATATATATATATTTCATGCTGCATACATCTTACCAAACAGCATTTTTTGACACCAGTTCCTCTGATGAAGGGTTCCGTTTAAAGAACGAAATTACTGTTGTAAAAAGAATCATGGTGTAGACACCATAAGCTACGACCCCCTAGCACTTCGTAAGTGATAATATAGTAATGTAAAATATTATTTTTATTTCAGTGCCACCATTTTGAGGCAGTATGATACGTTCTGGGTTGCACAGAGAAGTTCTGTCATAACAGCAACAACGACCACAGCAAGTACTACCACTGTGCCAACTACTGCACCTACTACAACTACTACTACACCTACTACAACTACTACTACTGCACCTACTACTGCACCTACTATAACTACTACTACACCTACTACAACTTCTACTACACCCGCTACAACTACTTCTTCTACCACAACCACTACATATACTCCAACAGCTGCACTTACTACAACAAATACCACTACTACTACCCCACCTACTACAACTACTACTACCACACCCAGTACAACTTCTATACCCACTACAATTACTACTACACCTACTACAACTACTACTACACCTACTACAACTACTACTACTACTACCACACCCCCTACAACTACTACACGCATACCTACAACAACAAGTACACCTACTACAACTACTGCACCAACTACAACAACACCCACTACTCCTACCACAACCTCAACCCCCACAACAGCTACAACAGCCAGCACAACTGCTACACGCACTACAACTATAAACCTTACAGAAACAACAGCAACAACCACATTACCGCCAAAAACTACTGCACCTTCTACAACTACAACACCAAAAGCAACAACTGCAGAACCACCAAAAACTACAGCAACTACAACAACTACAACAACAACTACTACTACAGTGCCACCAAAAACCCCAGCTCCCTCTACAACTATCACAACAACTTCACCACCTCCTACAACTACAATACCCACAACAACGACAACAACAGCACCCACAACATCCACAGCACAAACTACCAGTACTACATTCAGTACACCTACCTCAGCTACTACAACTACCCCTGATACTACTACTACTCCTACTGCAACAACCACCACCTCAGCGACCACCACCACCACCGCCAGTTCTACTCCTACAACCGTCGTCACCAAACCAAAGTCCACTGAACCCTCCACACAGGCCACAAAGAGCACAGAGAGTACAACCATCCCGCCAAAAACAGCTGCTGCTACAACCAGTGCCTCGACGACCGCCAAGGAAACAAAGTCAACAAAATTACCGACAACAGCTACTACACCAACCAGTGCACCAACTTCTTCACCGGCTACGACTGCAGTGAGTCCCAACGCAACGGTAAATCCGTCATCTGCAAATGCTACTATCCCGGTGTCTGTGCCAACAACCGGGGATTCGACAACAACGAGCGCTGCGTCAACAACAACACAAACACCACCAACTGGGTCGCAGACAGTAGGTAAAAATACAACAGCTTCATCAACTCTGTCTGATACAACAGTCACAACAACTGAAGCGGCACCGCAGGCGTTGAATGGTTCCGTTACGGCGTCAACCAGTACACCAGGCGTTAACAACACGCTATCGACGCCTTCGGGAAATAACGGAACTTCTGTGGACCCTTCAACTGCCTCCCCTGAGCCGGCCACTGTCCTTGTGTCCACGACTTCAGGGACGCCAGCGGCGGCGGACAACGTGACCGGAAGTGCCGTGACGTGGCGTTTTGGCGGGGTTTCACTTTTGGTTCTTCCGTTGTCTGTATATCTGATTGCATCGGGCGCATAAGTATAATGCAGGAGAGACACAGAAAGGTCCTATTCATGCCTCTATTAGATTAAATCACTAGACTAATGTGTGACCGTCAGTTAACACAAGTGTTGATGAACTGTAACATCGAAACCCCAAGCTTTAATGTTATCCTGCTTTTGTGAGATTTCCATGTGTAGTGCACTATAACAGATATATGATCGTTTTAATACCGCGAAGATACGTTACTGTTAGCTGTCTTAGTATTAGTTATAGCAAAATAACTCTCCGCAGTGGGTAGTTAGGATGTGCTAACTGAGAAAGGTGTCTGTGTGTTTGTTTATGATGTAAAGTAAAAATTACACTTACACTTGTCATTATTTTATGTGAAAGACAGATATTATACGTTCATAATTTAAACAAATCTTAATGTTCTTTATATATTGGAAGAGGGAGTAGAACACGGGGGGATACAATCACAAAGTATCCCCTATGATAATTCTATTGTGGTATTGTACATATGTAAATATTATAAGTACTGTACTATAGCCCTTTGAAGTAGTACTTGGTTGCCTTAAGGTTTTTTTAAGTTGTGTCCCTGTGAGTTAATATAAATATTTTTTTATCGATCAAAGCTGTTGTGGAAATTATACTGTGATAAACGCACAAAAAAGACTGACAAATTAGGTGCGATTTAAAATGTCTTCTTTGATATGTCACGAAATGTTTTGAATTTAAGTATGAATTTAAAGAAAATCAAAATAAAGCCAGTTTGTAGCTATCCACAGGATTTTAAAATATATACATGTATGTATGTTTTGATGTAGACAGCTCAATCTAGTGTTGCGCGATTTTTCCCAAACGTTTTTGAAAAAAAAAAAAAAAAACGTCTTGGATAGAGAAATAAAATGCGTTTTATTTTCATAAACAGACTATTTGTAATTTTTAAAAACCATTATTCTGGTTAAGATAACCTTTTATAATCAGTATTTTTCGACTGCATAGGCGGGTCCTGTGGGGATACCGACCCTTACGGATGGACCCCCCCCCCCCCCCACACCCCCACACCCGTCACTTTCCCTAAGAGGGTGTAAACATTCTGTGGCACATAGAAATGTAAAATAATATTTTCGTGAATATGAAATAATAAAATATCTCGCGTGGCCTCCTGGCATCTGACCGGTTGTCAACCCCAGGGGTGAGGGGTGTTTTAGAGTGAGAGAAAATGCTCCGCACCGCGACATGCAGGGAGGTACTAAATGATGATGATAATTCATCCAGCTACTAATGTTATATGCAGCCATTGTGACGCTATCTACTTAATCGAACACTGTTTAACTGAGTAAAAAGTAAATAATTAACGTAGCGAATCAATGGCTATCAAGGGGTGTAAGTACAATGTTTAACTATGACAGAAATTAGCTGAATCATACCACAGCATTGTTTTTTACAAGATATAGATAAATTAATAATGTGATAAGCGCACTTCCAGCACTGTATATATTGTTATTCTGCCTCTTGAATGAGACTCATCAATTTGAGAGTTGAGGAGGATCACCTCTTACTTGATAATCCGGTATCTACATTTGATAAGAAGTGCTAAAAAATTGCTTTTACGTTCTTTCTCCTATGCATAAAAGTGCAAAGAATAGGAGAGCTTTGGGTGTATTCTATACAAGGAAATAATTCTTATTCGGGGAAAATATGTACAGAAAATATCACCGAGAGAGCCGTCTTTTTGTCTCTGGATCATATCAACCAGGGGATGGGGGGGGGGGGGGGTGCCGTCGTGTGAGACACATCCTTTAACACACCAGGAAATAAAGTAGCTATGCCACAGTAGTCCCCAAGTTGGTCAAATCTTATAAACCAATTATTTGGTAGAATTTAGTTCAAAGTAAGCCATAGTAGTTCACATCAGTTCGACCGTGGTTAAAAAAGAGGATTAAATTCATATCAGTTTTGAAACTCAAAAATGAAAAGAGAGTTAGGGCCTGTACAGCTTTAATAAACACCGGTATGTAATTATAAACGCAGTGTTAACATTCATGCCTTAAATTTTTACTAATATATCAGATACAAATGAGGGCAGTATATACCGTGGTATTTTAACATAGTGTGTGTGTGTGTGTGTGTGTGTGTGTGTGTGCTGAATTCTCCTATAGCGTTACCTGTTGAATGTATTGTTCCCATAACAATCGATGCATCTTTCAGGTCAACAGTTACACAAGTTTCTATACTATAGTACAGTCACATTGTAAGGGTCCAGAAATAACTCCCTGTGTTATATCGATCAGGGACGTGACGTTGTGGCCGCTATCGCGACTAGCTCCAGATATCCAGTGACACTATCTCTGTACGTTATGAAGACTTTAAATATTAAGATTTAATTCTGTCGCTGATTTAATATCATATGCCAGTCAATATCGGGTGGTCGCTAGGCAGTGAAATAACGACGCTGATTAAAGGACGGGAGAACGTCACAGTGCACATGACCGACAGCTGAAGGAGATAGAGAAGGAAAACATCGGCTGCAATCGAGTATGTTTTATCATCTTTTATGCGTATGTGTGTGTTTGCGTATGTGTGCAGTAGGTTTGAGGGGAGGGGGCAAAGACAAAATATGAAATATGATGCAATTGGGGAAACAGCAGCGGTTTTGTGAGCCCTGAATGTCACTCCGCCATTTTGTTACCCCTCTATTGTAGACCCTACGTAAGTCTCTTATTTACACCTATTTCTTCCCCAGGGATAGGTTGCATATATACCCCGTGCTCGAGATGAGGAGGTAGAGGCCGACTGGTGACGGTATATTTTCTATGAAGAGCTACATCTGATGTTTTCATATACGGATTAGAAACATACAAACACTGATTGAATAGAGGGAGTGAAACAGCAAAGAAAAGGACTCAGCTGAAACGAATGTAAGTATGATGTAACAAGGACTGAGATACATATAGTGGAGAGTAACATAGCAGGTGTATACAGTGTGACATAAACATTGGGGCCTGTACAGGTAAGTGTAC
>NW_019775727.1:194848-234092 GCF_001039355.2 Lingula anatina | reverse complement strand
AAAAGGATATTTCTCAGTGAGTTTTGAAATCTTGCTTGCTATATCCCCCTTGATAGACTTCTCTGTGTCTTTTTCCATATACTCGAGGAGTTTGTCACAAATGACTTTTACATTTACAGAGTTGCACATCCTGTACAGAAGTTCTAAAGTCTGAAAAAAAAGAAAAAAAAATTAATATATGACATAGAACTTGAGGAAGATGGAAGTGGGGAAGAGAATAACATATTTAACACATATATGAAGAAGAGAACATTTCTTTGTTTTACCAAGAAAAAAATCTCAAATACTAAAAAAAAATATATATATATGAATCAGGGTCTGCAAGAAAGAAAATATAAAAATCCAACACTTCATGAATAAAAAAAACATGATAACATGAAGACTATGGGCCTGTTCAGAACCAAGTAAACCCGCAGACTAACCGAACCACTGACCAAACATAGCCCACCCACTTGATAGCTTGCTGCATTAACCCCAAATGGATTCCCATCAGGGATTACACGGCAAGCTTTCAAGTGGGTTGGCCATAATTGATCCATGATTCTGAACAGACCCTATGAATAGTATTTACCTTGGCTCTGATGGTATGATCAGGATCTTCAAGACACTCTATCACTGTCATCTGATGGTCCAGGGCATGTTGTGGGGCGACCTGGATTACTTTGGTCAGTGCTTTTATGCCTGAATAAAAAAAATTATGCCCCTTTTTTTATAATTGAAAGAATGAGCTTACAATATGTTTGATAGATAAAAAAAATAAAAATTTTGTACATTTTACACATTAAATTTTAGTATTTTATTTACCAACTTTAACAATAACATTTTGTACATTTTACAAATTGAATTTTAGTGTTTTTCTTACCAACTTTAAAGATAACAATGTCATATGTGTCTGTCATCTGTATTTATTTACTATCACATTTCTTTTGGGGACCTTTATTGCAATTCATTCAGGTTCTGCTAGAAGCGACCAGTGAACTCTTACCTAAGTACCTCAGATTATTGGCCTTTGACCTCAGGAACTTCCCAGTGCATTTTGCAGCATACTCTAGCAGCCTGGTATCTGGACTTATGCTGGTTATTGTTAATATACATTCATATACCACACCTGCAAGATGGCAAAATTTAAAATATTTACAACCCCAGAAATACGTTAATTTGTATATGCCTAACCAATTACCATACAATTTTAATCTCACCATAGTTAAATAATCATGTCCATCATGCAGATTACCTTTTTAATTACACAGTAAACATACAATCTCATTGTGTCCAAGCATACATATATATAAAAGCAGCCTTAAACTTGTATATAACAATCAAGTTCTATAATGTGTTTGTAGTTGATCTCCTAATTAAATATAAATAAATCTCATACTTTCCAGAATGAAGGAGATATAGAGACTTCTACAGATTTGAGTCTAAAATCAGTCACCAGAAAACCAAAGTTATGCACCATTATTTAAAATGCTTAAAATGCAATAATAGTAAAGTGCAATCATTCTTTCTTCAAGATTAAACCTGCATCTAAATACTTGTAATTTATTTAAATGAGGTATCTAAAGCAGGTTGTTATTGATTACTTGTGCTTCAATCTTTCATTTTTTAGATAAGTACAGACTGAGAAGAGGATTTTAATTATATTAAAATATATGGAAGCTTTCATAAAATATAAGAAAAAACTACTTTTTCAGGAAATTGACATTGTAACATAAAAGGCCTCACCAAACGTGATGTTTTGATTAGATTCACTTCTTTGTAGCACTTCTGCAAGGACTGGATGTATCACCCTGCTTATCCTACAAGTAAAATGTCTTATTTGAAATATTGTTGTAAATAAAATTTATTGTCACAGATCTCTCCAAAAATGTTGGCATTTTCTATAAAATAAATATTTCAATAAAACAGTAACCTGATGTATTAAAACTTAATCTTTAGTGTAAAAAAACATGGGATAGGATCAAACTGTTTTGAAACTGAAATAACTGGACTATCAGGAAGTACAGTTTAAAGTGAGATTATCTATTTATTTATATCAATCTTATCCCTAAATGACCTACAGCTTGCAAACCTTGACTACATAACCAAGGAATAACTGTACAGATATAAAACAAGGCAGAAAAAAAAGGGAAAAAAGTCCTGAGTCATACTTTTGTTGGTCTTTTCCCAGTAAAGCTAGCACCTGTAGGAGTTTAATCTGCAGCCATGGAGCAGGAACATGGTGATATTCATAGTCTGCTGGAAGTTTTCTGCTCACTACTTGCTGTAAAATGGAGACCAGGCTCTGAGTGATGTCCTGATACTCACTGGGACTGTGCTACAAGAAAATGAACACAAAAGCAAAAAATTGAATGTAAAACTGTGAATATCTGATATAAAAAAAAGTGTCCATCACTCTCAGAATAAAAATGTGACAAATTTTTAAATAATACACTTTTCAATACTCGTTTCTTCATTTCAAAATACATTTGCTGAATTTCAAATCTGACATAATATTATTCTTTGAACACAACTACTTTGTACATATATTACATGTATCACATTTGGTAAAAAATTGTAATTTTCTCAAATGTAAAAAAGTTATGAAACAATCATATTTGAAGGATATAACTTCTTTAATAGTATTCTATTTGGTTACCTTAATGAGGTCATGATATATGTGAAGGGCAGACCACATGACTCCAGGGTCTTTGTCACATAGCGCCTCCTTAAAACTGTGGTGGATATGTTGAACAGAATTGGGGGCCATCCTGTGAAACTTGAACAGGCAAAGGACTGCCTTCTTGCGAATAATCTCTCTATAATGCAATGTAGTAAAAAAGGGTTTATGAATAAATCCATTCCGTGTGTGCATCTATAAACTGAAAAGCATTATAATATGGAGATAATGAACATTTTTTTTTATTTTCCAATCCTTAACACCTTTACTTTCTAAGTCTCTACCAGATATCTACTTCTTAGTTCTACATCAGGCTGGGTATAGGTTAGTCATAGTCATAGAGTTCCGACTATGAATAACCTGTACCCAGCCTGAACTTGCCATTACTGTTCATCTTTCTACTAGCACAGTAAAAAATCACATTAACATGCTAATGTAGATCTAAGAAGTATCCAGTAGAGATTTAGAAAGTAAGGGTGTTAAGGATTGAAAAATAAAAAGTTTGGGTGTAAAGAATGGAAAGCTTACACAAAGACTATGACACTCAGGGTCCATATGTTCACTGGCCTTAGATGTAATAAACATTTGTAAATTCTCTCTGGGGGATTTTGAAACTGATGCCTGGTCTTTGAAGTGTTGTCAATCTCATGCAACTGGATTCTACACCCTATATTTGTCAGAATTTCTAATCAATGTTTATCATTATAAATAAATTCTCAAGGAAAAATGGCAAAATGGCACATTTAAGATGAGTTTCAAGTGATTCAAATTAGGTCACTCACTTCTGATGCTTTAATTTTTCTTGTACAAAGGGAAGTATAGCAGGTATCATCTCTGTATTCACCAATGAACATGTGGCTGTCAATGCCATGCAAACATCCATGATGTTACTGCTGTTGATATCCTGAAATTTAAACCACATCAAACAATTAAAATCACACTCATCTATGTTAGGAAAGTTTACATGTGCAACTCTTAATTCTTGTCTTTTTAAAAAAACATTCTTATATACCAATGCAATAAACTGCAAATTGCATTTTCTCTTTACATACCCTTCGAGTTAAAAAAATTACTACAATTTATCGTAAACTGCATTTATACAACCAAGAAAATGCTGTGTATGTATGAACCCACTTTAAATCACATTATGCATGTGTATTCCTGAGTTTGGAACTTGACTGAGTGATGTTTGTTGTGTACTAACAAAAATTCATATTCTGCACCAAAATCCTGGTGATGAATTGCTTCACTTCAGTTGTGTATCTCTCAAAAACTTATATTCTGAAAACTATATCCCACTATGTGAAAAGTGCCCTAAAGTAGTTCATTACCTTTTGGATTGTATTGATGAGTAGCAGCACCAACTCATGGTTTTCATGAAGGAATAATGTGCAAGCTAAGTAACCTGAAGAATAATTAAAAGATTGTATTGTAAGTCAGAACCATGACTATTATTCTTTAAGATGAATGAATTGCAAATATTTCACATAAGATATATTTTTAATGAAAAGAATACTTTGTACATTGTAAAAAAGGAACCAATCATATACTTAAAATATATATATATAGGGAAATGTTTTACCACTGAGCACATACAAGAAAACTGTAGACTCACTGAAAATCACTTTAATATCTTAAGAAATTTACAAATAAATGCCTGTTAAATCATTTTACCCATTCTTTTATAAGCAAGAGTTCCCTGCTGTGCCAATTTCACTGCACTAATATACCCGAAAGAGACATCATAGCCTAAGACATGAGCAAACAGGAGGCGAACCAGACAATCTGCTTGCTGAGCCTGAAAATACAAAAACAGATCACAAGTCATAAAATTCTTATTACTTCTTAATAATAATAATAATAATAATAATAATAATAATAATAATAATAGTAGTGGAATAAAGTTGTATCTTTTTGAATATTATAATTATAGGAAATACCAGGAAAAGTTGCTGCTATAGATAATGTATTAATCGTTATATATTAAACAAAGTACAGAGACATAAAGCTTTCTGCTAAGATTGAAAGAAATGTGTGTAATGTGCACCTGACAAATGTGAACTAACTTTTCAATGGTTGTCTAGCTTATTAGTACTGCCAATTGCATTTCATTTTACATGGGCACCAAATAAATTCAGAAAAATGCAGCAAAGAATTTCACCAGCTGTGTAATGTTACAATAACAGTTTCATGAACACTGAAATATAATGAAATATTGCAGTGGTTATATCTCTAAGTTTAGCTGTTGCTATAAGAAACTAATCATAACTATAAGTGTCACTACACAAAATGCTAACATAATTATACCTGTGTAATATTTGGTTGTGCTAATCGTTGTTTGACTAAAGTAAGTTCCCTTTTCACAACTTGTTCTTCTTCCTGAAAAAAATATATAGTAGATCAATGTGAACAGCTTAAGGATAGAAGATCTATACATGCATCTATACAGTCGGAGAATAGCTGTAAAGCTAATGTTTCCATTCAATTTGTAACCGACATGAAATAAAATTTATTGTATTGTATTGTATGCATGATTTAATAATTAGGTTGTTAATTATTACTGCCACATTCCTATCAGCTGTTGAGAATTAAAGCCCAAAATATCACTAGTGTGAAAAACCAGAAGAACCCGTAAAATCATATTCGAACTCACATATTTTGAGGTCAATGAACAGACTTTGTGTACAAACGATGGAAAGCCCTGGACATGGATTGGGGAGCCTGCAGTGATCGTCGTCAAGCCCCCACTAATAAGTCCAGGGATTGCTGCAAATGCTTTCTCCACGGCGTCAGACATCATCTAACTTTGTCCAAATCCATACTTATTACTTCATAGCCATTTGCATTCGGTAAACGAGGCACACGGCAGCGGAACATTAGTTCTCATTGCTAAGGAGTCCCCTCTTGTGAGTAAATCGGTTGCTAGTGGATTATCCATTTCTAAGTCGAAACGAGGCTGTGATTCAGCGCGATATTTGTGACTTGCTGTTATATAGATTATAATTTAGTTGTTTTGATCTTTTTGTAATGGCAGGGGCGGTGAAACAAATACAGAAAGACGAGGACTTTCAGCTAGAACTGAAAAATGCAGGTACCAAACTGGTGGTAGTTGATTTCTTTGCCACATGGTAAGTGTTTTGCATCCGGCCGGTACAATCCTATCCTCACTCCGTTGTATTTTGTTTTGTGCCTATTGCTTTCTTCGCATAGATATCTCTGGTGTAAATAACGGCGTGTTGCTGCCGTTTATTAATTATGTTTTGTAATAGTATCCTCAATTTTAAACATTGTTTTATTCACAAAATTGTCCTTTGTCACTGATATGAATAATAAAGAAAAAAAAAATACTTATGGGACTTAAAAAATCCTTTGTATTTTATTTGTAATTTTTGTAGGTGTGGGCCGTGTAGGAATATTGCTCCGATAGTGGAACAGTTGGCAGTAAAGTATCCCAATGCCGTGTTTTTAAAGGTGGATGTAGACGTGTGCCAGGTAGGTTTGTGAAAGAAAAGAAAATCACAGGTTTCATACATGTATTTATTTAACATTGGGAAATTGTAGGTCCCAGATAGTGTATTAAGTAGATTATGATTAATAATTTTGAAACTTTTTTCTTATTATTTTCCCCACATTGTCACACCTTTCTGCCATTCAGTGCCTTGTTTAGAATTTTTTCAATAATTTTTAACTATATTCCATTTTTATTTCGTCTTTATACAATGCTAATGTATATTATTCATTTATGTTACTTGATCAAGGATCACCTTTATATTTAATGTACAGAGTACTATTTAATTGAATGCTGCATTTCATTATGCTTCTTTAAATTACCAAATGATTGATTAATGTTGTCAATCATCCAATAGAATGATAATATGGATAACTCTGATACTGGAACTTTTATTTAGCAATAATTTATCATATTTAGACTGGTTTCTTATTTTTAAGATATAAAAATAATGTGTTAAAGACAGTTCTTAATTTTTTTTACAGGAAACTGCAGCCAGAAATGGCATCTCTGCTATGCCAACATTTATATTTTTCAAAAGTCAGGCTAAAATTGACAGCCAGAAAGGTGCGGATCCTGCAGGTTTAGAGGAAAAGATCAAGAAGTGGTATGGTGGAGATTCAGAAAATGGAGAAGGGGAAGATACTACAGTACAGGGCCATGTAAGACATTTCATAATCTACTTATGACTTAGGTTTACTTTTTAAGACTTTAACAAACACAGAAGGAAGGCAAGCTTGTCTTTAACAGAACTGTAATAGAACAGTGGTATTACTGATCAAAGTACATTTTGGCTTTGGCAAACTTGAGAAAACAGTTTTATTAGCTCTGTTTACAAGTTAATGTAAAACATGAAAAATATTCGTCTGAATCTTATCAAGTGCTGCATGAAATTGTAAGGTATTACCTCCAATAACAACCCTGATCACTTACTCCATGATGAAAGTGGCTGACAACTGCAGACATTTGCGAGGTGATACTGCGCAATTTCTTATTGCTCATGACAAGAATAAACTAAATGCTATTCATGATTTACCTATGGCAACTTTATTTGCAGATTGATTTGTCATCGTTCTTTATGAAAGGTGGTTGCGAATGTCTTAATGAATCAGATGACCATCCATTCTCAGACTTATTGTCAGGCAGTGGTCATCTTGAGTCCGACTGTGATGAACAGGTAGGAAGAATTTGCCTTTATGTGTGAGATAATATACTGTCACCCATGGGATATATGCTAGAACACCTCCAGCGTCAACAATTGTGTTAAGAGCATATGTTACAGAAGAGTGGCAGTGTATTATTTGACATACATAGCGAGAGAAAGTCTCACATTTCACTGAGAAAACAGCTCTAGAGCAGAATAAAGCATATATATCCCCATGGTCACATAACATCTCTTAGACTAGGTATGTTTTGCACAATCTGTAATTTACAGTAATTTAATATGGTTAAATATTGGTAAACTTGGTTAAATTGTTCTATGAGGCATTGAATGTTGTCTATACGTAGTAATAAAATTATTATTATTTTTCACAGCTGATTATTGCTGGGGAATTTTCACAACCAGTGAAACTGCATTCTTTCAAGCTATATGGGCCTTCAGGTAAGTAGTCTTTTAAACAGATTATTCTAGAAGAGGAATTGTTACACAGTCATGTCTGTCTTCCCTGTCATGAACTGCTTTTAATAGTTCTTTTATTAAAATGCATGCCATCGCAGGTTTATTGATATAACCTAGAATACAAGACAGTCTTGATGTAGTATATATGGCGGTAATGCTTTATAGCCAGGTTGCTTTTAAATTATCTTTCTGCTTTGAATTTTTCTCTTACTATAATAATATTTTGTTCAGCTATGGTCTTGAGAAAATGAAGCATTTTATAGAGCTTTGTACATTATATAAATAGTGCCATTCTCAAAAAGTTCTTGAAGGTGCTTGTAAGTTACTGATTTTTATTTTGCCTCTTATAAATATTTTTTCTAAATTATATTTTAGATAAGGGGCCAAAGAATGTTAAAATCTTTATAAATCAACCAAAAACAATGGACTTTGATTCTGCAGAAAGTATGGAGCCAGTGCAATCTTTCGAGTAAGTCAAAAACAAGAAAACTTTGAAAAGACAATTAGTCCAATATTATGAAAATTATGTTAAGCATTATTAGTGCATCATCATTTTGATTTTAACTCAAAAAGCATTTTTGCATTATGAGAGGTAAAAAGAATTCCAAAGAATGCATTTCATTGAAGTTCAGAAATGAATTATGCACTTTGTATCTTCAGACTGACACCAGATGACATAAAAGAAGGCGGCATTGTAAATCTAAGATATGTCAAGTATCAGAATGTGCAAAATTTAACGGTAAGTTCAATACAACTTTTATACATATTTTTAAAATATGCTTCTCATCTTAGTTTTTGTTATGATGACCTTAATATCCCGTAGCTCTGCAATTAAAAAAAAAGAAATAGTCAAAAAGGGGTGAATAGTCTTGTATAACACAACTGTTCATTGTTAAATTAATTTGGCAGTAAAACAATTTACTAGATATTGTGATAATTTTAACATAAACAATGGCGCAGTTGTCATAGAAATCCATTAAAGAACTTGAAACACAAACATTTTGGATATTTTGCCTGCATCATTTTTCATCATTGATTTTCAGATATTTATCAAGGATAACCAGGCAGGTACAGAAGTCACTCAAGTAGATGCTTTCACAGTCTATGGAACACCTGTTGGCAAAACTGATATGGCAGCTTTTAAGAGGGTGAGTGTGTGCTGCAAGACTAAGTGTAATTTTACAATTGATTTTCCGAGTGTTACAACTTTTGGGCACTTTTAGACATTCATAACATTGAGTTTCAAAGTCAGAGATATCTAATAGATACCTGTTTTAAAGCCTTTTTTTTATTTCTGAGTAAACAGTACATTCAATCATTGCAGTTACACTTCTCATAAAAGTACAGTATGAGCATTCGTTTTGCTTTTGTAACTTGTGATATGCTTTTGAAATATGAGATTATATTATCTAAAAAGATAAGAGGAAGATGTAAAAGATTAAAAAGCCTTTTCACTATCCCTTTGTAAAAGTTTTCTCTGTAAAGCACTACGTTGACATGTTTTACTTGCTCACATTGCACTGAAATTACGCAGTTTTTTTTTCTTTTTTTTTTCCTTCGTATTTAAATATTTTGGCTTGCTCAATTAAATCGTAACCTTTTAAAATGCTAAATATTCCAGGTGGCTGGTAAAAAGGGAGAGAGTCACTGACCAGCTAAATGGACAATGCAAGAGCGGTATACAATTTGACACAAGCATCACTATTACCACATTTCACAGGAGGTACATTTGGATCTGACAGTATTCATATCTCATGATAACTTCCACTGGTCTGTCATTCTGACCTTGTTTTATGCATATATTATCATCATTTCATGTGGATTTATACAGGGATGAACATAATTGTGACTGTGTTTATTTTGAGTGTAAAAGTGAAACAAAAATGGCATTGATTTGGTGAGTGACATTATTTTGTTTATTGACAAGACATTCTTTATGCCAATCAGAATTTATAAAAAGAATTGATTGATATTGTAATAACTCTGAAAATAAAGTAATTTTTATTCATTTGTCTACATATGGTTGAAATGTACATTTCCTTTCAATAAATTGGAAAGATGAGTGGTAAAACTAGTTTCATTTAACTACTTAAAATCTATTCGGTGTGGTTGATTTAAAGACCTGATTTTGAAACTGGGCTGTTTGGATCAGTTTCTTTGTCATAATATGACTCCATGTGCCTTCATTTTATTAGACATGTGACAACATGAACATTTTCACCCATTTTAAAGAACGGAACACACTTGAATTCAATTGTCAGTGATTATTTTATGAGAGGATTAAAGGTTCAGGAACATTTCTGAGTACTGTTTTATTCAACACCAGTTATTTAAAATTTAAAGTAATTAGCTCAAATTAGAGGCTGTTTATAAATTTTAACAATTTCAATTTGAAATGAGTCTATTTATGCAGAGAGCATTACACACACACACACACACACACACACACACACATACACACACACACAGAGAGAGAAGGAGAAAATTGAAAAGCCATGCTTGTGATTTGTGTACAAAGGGTAAGATGACATAAGGTCATTCATTCATTCAACATGTGATGTTGAATAATCACTTATCCCTGCCCATCAAGTAATTCCATTACGTATTACACTGTAGCATAGATATTCTGTTTCACATTTATGAAAAGCATTTTTTCTATAGAAAATGCAGATTTATACAAATTTTTTCTTTTGTGCAACATAACAATAGAGTATTTTATATTTACCAAATTTGTTTATTACTTTTCAGGTGTATATTTTGTTGACAAACCCACAAAAATATCTTCGATTTTCCATATTTTTTCCTGTAGATCCCACAATGATATTTTGAAATATCGAATGGCACTTTAAAAAACTCTAAAGTAAAATGTCATATTTTTTGTACAAAGTCCACACAAAGCAAATGCATGAAGGGTACTTATGAAGACGATATGACAGGTTGATTTCAGTAGAGTGGTCCTCCCTCAGGTTGTAGTTCTTGACCTTAAACCCCTTTTGATAACCGATTGACAAGAATGTCAGCATCAGCAGTGTCTTCAAAAATGTGTGATTCACATTAAAATAGATTCAAATAACTGCAGCCTCTGATATTTGTATAAACTACATGCCTAGGACCAGAAGACGTTCCCACTGATTCAGGTATCATATGGTGTCAGGCACTGTAGTCTTCTTACTGATATGGGTTGTGTAGGGTGCCGTTAACAGTCGGTACTGTACCTACTACTATCTGTTGTGGGTGGTGTATGTACGTAGTTGAAATGATAAAGTATTGAAATTTCCTGACCGAATCAGAATTCTAAAAATGTCGACTGGTTCTTAACATCCAAATGGCAATTCCCGAATTAAAATGAAATAAAAAATAAAAAAAAAAAAGAGAGAGAGAGAAAAAGAAAATTACTTAAGACTTAGTAAAAGTAAATTAATTTAAAAGTAGGTTGACATACTGACAACTAGATAGCAATTGTTTTATGGTTTAATTATATTTTCAACCTTTTCAGATAACAAAGTGCTCTCATAGCAATTGACGAAGGATATTGAATCTGTGAATTAGATTAGATTTTTAGCACCATACATTAATTAATCATATTCTTTGCTAACCAAAAGGTGTATATACATTGGATCTAACCAATATAACGCCTTAAACCCTGCAGCATTTCAATAGTATTACATATTATCAAAATGGGGTGGCTATCAAACAAATCCCTTGACCTGTTGCTTCATCAATGATAAATGTTTGTTCAGGACTGATAAGTTGTGATAACAATTAGCTCTTAGGTTAGGCGCCCATGGCTTTCGGAGGGTCTAATTCTGCACCTTTGGACTAGGGGGTGTGTGTGTGACAGACATGAGACCATCTTGAGTGCCAGTTGCAGCAATTCAAGACCAGGGTAAGTAAGGGGAATAATCTTTGTTTTACTAGAAATGAAAAAAATTACAGATTAGATAAGAGAAAGTTTTTAAATATACATGCGCCTTCTTTGTTGTTGTAGTTAGTATATGTAGGTTACTGAAAGACTTGGCTGTTATCAAGGCATGTCGGCAATAATCTTACTAAAAGTTATTTGATATAATTGAAATAACTGAGGAAACCATTACCTCAGAAATTATATATGAATGCTGGGCAAACTAATCTGTATTTTGCCCTATCAGTGAGTTGGAAATGAGGTTTGCAACGCGTAAATTTTTGTTTGATTTGGCACTCCTAAATACTCCGTGTCATATGGAAAACAGAAAATGTCTTATGAAAATGATATTCCTGTTCACTGTTTTTCAGAATCATCATGAAGTTGTTGTGGCCATTGTTTTGTCTTTCCATATCATGGTCAGTATGCCGTGGACAGACGCCAGACACGTCTGTGTGTGATCCTAATGCTAACACAGGTACTTGCAATTGGGTTATTCAATAGACATTACAGTATTTGCATTTTTGTTATTATTTCTTCTCTGGTATGATTTTCATTTTTGCTTCTGCCAATTGCAGGAAATTTGTTTTGGTTTGAACTGGGAGAATTTAGGGAGTTTTACTTGCTTTCACAAGCTACTTTTCTTTTGCCATCATGACAGAAATGAAAATGCATACATCTAATGTCTAAAATCTCTCTAACAACATTATATCATATGCTTTTTTTTAGTGATATTGTCATTTTATTGTTAAAGTTTTCTATGAATTTTAGAAATTATATAAGTGACATTGAGATAATAATGGTATACACCATAAAATGATTCATTATTATTATTATTATTATTATTATCATCATCTCAGGTCCTCCCAGCCCCCCTATTCCTGATCTGCCAGACTCCTGGCATGTTAGGGTGGAGTGCAATTTCGTAGACAAGAACAGAACAGTGGAAGTTGAAGAGTACTATGATAACACAGGAAACAGGGGGAAGATCACAGAGTATGAGATTGGTATAGGAGTAGAAGCCATCTACAGTTATGCTACCAATGAATTGATTCTTGTAGTACCCCAGACAGAGGTTGGCAACTCAGGTAGGAAGACAGGAATACCTTACCTTATGAAAAAGTCCTATAGGATCCTATAAGAATCCATTAGGATCCTATAAGATCCTATAGGATTCTATAGGAAATTTCCTATAGGATCTTATAGGATCCTTTAGGACTTTTTCGTTAGGATTAACACCCTGAATTTCAAATGATGACTATAAGTGGATTCAAAACAGTGGACTTACAGATCCGCGGATCAAATATGGCGACCCACTAAAAAGCTTGCTGCTTAATTCAGGATTAGACACTGAATAGATTTTTGGTGGGAATTACACAATAAGCATTCAAGAGGGTTGCAAATATTTGATCCGTGGATCTGTTAGTCCACTGTTCTGAATGAATGTTAGTCCACTGTTCTAAAACTAAATGAAGTCATTCAGTCATTCAAAGTCAATAAAGCATGGAGATTACTCAACTCAGTTTATGCTTCATATGTAAATGATATCTTCATTTACATAATCTGCTTACTAAAATAAAAAAAAGATAAAGCTGATATAACAGAATGTTTTTCTTATCATTGACAGGTTCAATATAATTTATGTGATATGATAAGAAATATTATTAGGTTACACCTCACTTATACTTTCATTTGATTTTGCATTCTACATTTTAGAGAGGTTTATAGTTCTCAAAAATTTGGAAAATAGTCTCACCTTACCTCCAGCAAATCATCCATAATTATTTCTCAATTTAAAATAAAATTTGCAGTATTCATTTTATTTTAGGTCCAGGCAGAAATTGTCAAATTCAGCCCATCAGCTCAAGTGACAACAACTTTCTGTTTGGCTACAATGGTGGTCACATATTTTCCACCAAGTCGGTCCTCACATTTGGTGGGGGCAAGAATGCCCAATATTTAGGCAAAGACAAAGTGCGAGGTATCATTGTGAACACGTGGCAAGGTTGCGTTTATTTACAGCAACAGCAAATGACAGCTAATGTCACCTGGTATTTTACAGGTAAGGCAATGGCACTGACAGATCTTGAATTTTAGAAAGTGAGATTGGGGGAGGAGGGGGGGGGGGACAGAGGTAGTTTTTGCATTGTGAAGTGAGGTAAATATAGAATAGTATATGAAAACAATTTGGCTGTAATGTGTTTTTATATGGCACAGGTATGAAAATATTTTATTATTAAGAGGTGCAATTAAAATACTGTTTCTCTATAATGCCAATATCTTAATAGAAGGGATAGCAAAATAGATGTTTCAAAAAACAATTCCATGTATCATTTTAATTGTTTCCCACAATGTTTTTTTGAATTCCAGACAAAAGCAGTTGGACAATGGCCATAGGAGCTGAGGAACTCCCAGTACGCATAACAACAAAAGGCACTGTGGTTAAAAATGGCCAGAGTGTACCATTCGATCACATATATGATTTTGTGAATTTTCAGCCGGCTGGAGTTTTTCCATTTGGAGATGAAGTATTTCAGGTAAAATTCACATTCATCTCATTCGTTTTGTTTGTTTGCCTGTCATTATTGCTTTTTAATTTTGTATATTTTATATTAATTCTCCTTTTATATTCATCTACGAATCCTGATTGTTATCCAGTTATTATATATTTGACTCATTAGTATAAAAATAATAGTTAAAGTCAAACTCAGTGAAAACTATATTTGTTCAGACTCCACCAGGGGTCGTTTGTGCAGGCAGGAAAGGAACCAAACCCCTACCTAAAATGCCAAGCTTCTTCAGTTTTACAGTAGAAGCTATACAGAAAAATTCTCAGACCTATNTGTCTAAAATCTCTCTAACAACATTATATCATATGCTTTTTTTTAGTGATATTGTCATTTTATTGTTAAAGTTTTCTATGAATTTTAGAAATTATATAAGTGACATTGAGATAATAATGGTATACACCATAAAATGATTCATTATTATTATTATTATTATTATCATCATCTCAGGTCCTCCCAGCCCCCCTATTCCTGATCTGCCAGACTCTTGGCATGTTAGGGTGGAGTGCAATTTCGTAGACAAGAACAGAACAGTGGAAGTTGAAGAGTACTATGATAACACAGGAAACAGGGGGAAGATCACAGAGTATGAGATTGGTATAGGAGTAGAAGCCATCTACAGTTATGCTACCAATGAATTGATTCTTGTAGTACCCCAGACAGAGGTTGGCAACTCAGGTAGGAAGACAGGAATACCTTACCTTATGAAAAAGTCCTATAGGATCCTATAAGAATCCATTAGGATCCTATAAGATCCTATAGGATTCTATAGGAAATTTCCTATAGGATCTTATAGGATCCTTTAGGACTTTTTCGTTAGGATTAACACCCTGAATTTCAAATGATGACTATAAGTGGATTCAAAACAGTGGACTTACAGATCCGCGGATCAAATATGGCGACCCACTAAAAAGCTTGCTGCTTAATTCAGGATTAGACACTGAATAGATTTTTGGTGGGAATTACACAATAAGCATTCAAGAGGGTTGCAAATATTTGATCCGTGGATCTGTTAGTCCACTGTTCTGAATGAATGTTAGTCCACTGTTCTAAAACTAAATGAAGTCATTCAGTCATTCAAAGTCAATAAAGCATGGAGATTACTCAACTCAGTTTATGCTTCATATGTAAATGATATCTTCATTTACATAATCTGCTTACTAAAATAAAAAAAAGATAAAGCTGATATAACAGAATGTTTTTCTTATCATTGACAGGTTCAATATAATTTATGTGATATGATAAGAAATATTATTAGGTTACACCTCACTTATACTTTCATTTGATTTTGCATTCTACATTTTAGAGAGGTTTATAGTTCTCAAAAATTTGGAAAATAGTCTCACCTTACCTCCAGCAAATCATCCATAATTATTTCTCAATTTAAAATAAAATTTGCAGTATTCATTTTATTTTAGGTCCAGGCAGAAATTGTCAAATTCAGCCCATCAGCTCAAGTGACAACAACTTTCTGTTTGGCTACAATGGTGGTCACATATTTTCCACCAAGTCGGTCCTCACATTTGGTGGGGGCAAGAATGCCCAATATTTAGGCAAAGACAAAGTGCGAGGTATCATTGTGAACACGTGGCAAGGTTGCGTTTATTTACAGCAACAGCAAATGACAGCTAATGTCACCTGGTATTTTACAGGTAAGGCAATGGCACTGACAGATCTTGAATTTTAGAAAGTGAGATTGGGGGAGGAGGGGGGGGGGGACAGAGGTAGTTTTTGCATTGTGAAGTGAGGTAAATATAGAATAGTATATGAAAACAATTTGGCTGTAATGTGTTTTTATATGGCACAGGTATGAAAATATTTTATTATTAAGAGGTGCAATTAAAATACTGTTTCTCTATAATGCCAATATCTTAATAGAAGGGATAGCAAAATAGATGTTTCAAAAAACAATTCCATGTATCATTTTAATTGTTTCCCACAATGTTTTTTTGAATTCCAGACAAAAGCAGTTGGACAATGGCCATAGGAGCTGAGGAACTCCCAGTACGCATAACAACAAAAGGCACTGTGGTTAAAAATGGCCAGAGTGTACCATTCGATCACATATATGATTTTGTGAATTTTCAGCCGGCTGGAGTTTTTCCATTTGGAGATGAAGTATTTCAGGTAAAATTCACATTCATCTCATTCGTTTTGTTTGTTTGCCTGTCATTATTGCTTTTTAATTTTGTATATTTTATATTAATTCTCCTTTTATATTCACCTACGAATCCTGAATGTTATCCAGGTATTATATATTTGACTCATTAGTATAAAAATAATAGTTAAAGTCAAACTGAGTGAAAACTATATATCTTCAGACTCCACCAGGAGTTGTTTGTGCAGGCAGGAAAGGAACCAAACCGTTACCTAAAATGCCAAGCTTCTTCAGTTTTACAGTAGAAGCTATACAGAAAAATTCTCAGACCTATTCTTATATCAAGGTAAGTCATGTAAAGCAATTTCAATTGTATTGTCATGTCTTATGGCTTTTGTCTCATGATCAGGAATTAGAGTAGCTTATTTTTTGTGTAAGTCAGTTTTTCCCAAGTTGGTGACATACTGAATATTTGACATTGTTTTATTCAAAAAGATTGTGTATTCTCTAAGTACACTAGTCAGAGCACACTCAAAAAAGAAATTTCCTAGATTAATTAGTAAAGAGAAATTCCACGTAAAATAATAGATTGCATTTGTCTCCACCTATTAAGAATATATATATAATTTCACATTTCACATCAATTAATAAATAAATTTGTAGGAGTACTATGATTACAATGCTCAAATTGTGAGGTATGACTATCGAGACTTACCAGTAGGGGACATGGACGGTGGCAACCCTCTCTCAGAAATACATGATTTCAACACTGGTAGGAAAAAGTGTGTTGTATAAATAACAAACAAAAACATAATAAACTTCAAGTCCAGCTCTTTATTCATTTCAAAAATTTCAGTTTTCAACTTATAAAGTGCTTTTCGTTAATATATCTCAGTTTAAGAGTTACCTTAATGTTTATCATTTATTTTTTTACGAATTTTTCAAGGCCAATTAAATTCTCAAGTTTTTGCCCTACTAGCTATTTTAATTATTGTCGTGCTGTATTTGTCTTGATTTTAGGGGTGCGCTATATAAAAGATCTGTTTCAAGGCAGCTGTTCTTTAGACATCTTAGACCCATCTGGATTTGATGCAAAAAGTGCCGGCCCCTCCACTGTGCGAATCCGATCCCCCAGTGAATTCTTTGGTTTCAGTGATCCCAAGAGTAATTTCACCTACACGGGCAAGGTATGCTATGATCTGACCGCTGTCATTCTGTTTCCTTTTTACCTGGTACAATATACAATATTGGGAACATGTTCACAGCCAGCTTTATCTTGATCAAAAAAAGACTAACTGATGTCACCGCATCACTTGTTTGAAATCTTATGTTGTGTGATGTTTGAAGATATTGATGTACATTTCCAATCAAGTAAGTCCCCAGGTTGGAAATGTCCAGCAAATGTCCTAAATCATCCACTCACATGGATTAGGTAAATAAGTTTGCTGCATTATGGATTATCTTTTTTTAGAAGTATTACATTCTAAAGTAGCATTTATGCTAATTTAATCGACAAGAATTTGGGCATCAGTTATATCTTAAAAAAAAAAAAAAAACATGAAGTAAATATGTACAAAAAATAAAGAAGAAAGATTCAGATGATACGAAACTGTAATATTTGCAAAATGATAATGTAAAATGTGAAAAAAGTTGTCAAGATTTTGCCCTCCTTTGCAGAGAAAAGTCCGTGACATTGATGCTGATGTGTGGATTGGTGTGAGACAAGACTGGCCTACAGGGCTTAACTTTACTTCTTACTGGGAGTGGTCCTTTGCTCAGGTTTGCCAACATAATAACATATAGACATATGTAGATTTTTTTATGTATAAGATACTTTGCAGGGTGTGCTTATGTTGATTTTAACCTGTGGATGTGGTTATATGTAGATAATACTTATTTGATGTACTACAGAGTGGAAAAAGCAGAATTAACCATTTTAGAATCACAATAAAGCAGCCTGTTTCAGGTTGAAATTCAGTCACAGTAATAATCTACCTTTATTGGGATGAGGAAGTACCAAGACATTGTCACAGAAAGATGACATTCAAAGAGAAAATTAACACATTTCTACAGTAATATGAATATTTCTCTAACAAAGATTTTGTACTAAAGTGGAATATAAGAACATTCAAATCTACTATTTTATTTTAACAGACCAACTGGACTCAGTACAGTGGAAAACTTGCTGAAGGTGGAGAACCAATTAGAATGGAAGTTAATATCTTGGTGAGGATGGTTGACAGAATTAAATAAAATGGATACATTTCGACACTCTTTATGATGCAGATAAAAGTTTTTACATTATTAATGTGTATATATGTATATATATGTGTATATGTATATATATGTGTATATATCATGCAAAGTGTTTATCTTGGTTACATTTTTGAGGTAGCATATGTAATAATCTTAGATGTTTAGATTGGTTATGTTTGTTGTTTTTTTTAGGAGGATCCTTCTACTAGCATTATCTACAACATACTTGACTTCAATGAGGAGGAGCCTTCTTTATTGCTGTTTGACGTGGGTGTATGTTACACTGGCCTGAAACACGCCAGGATACAGTTTGCATTCCCAGGTTAGAAGTGTGTAAAGAAATTAGATATTACTTGTAGCAATTAGTCTTTCTTCATAGATATTCTTTTAGTTGCCCCTGTAATGTATTATATAATGTTATTTGTTTTAATTGTTGATAACTCAGTGAAAAATATATTTCTTCAGACTCCACCAGGGATAACACACACAGACACACACACACGCATGCATGCACGCACACACACACACACACACACACACACACACACACACACAAACACACTGGGCAGTTTGTGTAACATTTTACAACAGTGCTTTTCAACTTTTTACATAGTCACACTTCCTTAAGGAATTTCATTTTAAAAAATTGTGTTTTGAACATTGTGTAATGTTTTCACTGCCTTATGTTTAGGATCTTATTATGACCTTGTGCAGAAGTCAAACTTGGCAAACTTCCAGTATGCTGTCATGGTCAGCCTGATAGGGACTGCCACTGTGTCCCCTCTCCGTATCGATAATCTTCAGGTAAGACCAGACAAAATTGAAAAGATGATTATCCAGCTTTTTTTTTTTTTTGGATGGGGGAGGGGTGGGGTGGGGTTGTAAAATCCATAATGTAAGTCTGTTGTCTGCATAAGAACATAAGTTAAGAGCATAAGTTGTCTTAGGGTCAGTTTTAGTTTTATTTTCTCAATTTGCCAAACCAATGCCCAATTGATGCATTTTTTTTTTCATTTGAAAAAGTGCTAAAACCATTAATGCCGGCATTATGATTTCCTGTAAATCAGGGACTATACTGTTGTAACATGAAAATCTGACTCCCCCAGTCATGACAGTCTTTGTCATGCTATACCTAAATATCTACCTTGCATGGTCAGCTAGTTGGTGTCTCAGCTGTTGTGATACTTAACATACCCGTTTAAATGTTAAATAGAGCTAATTATTTTGACTGGATATTTAAAGACCTAAACATGAGTGATTTTTTGGTAAGAGTGAAGATTGTTCAGTCAAGGTACGATTATTTATTTATATCAAGTTCAAATGTTAATACTTTTTCTAATCTGATTATTTTCTTATTCTTTGACAAAGTGTTATAACATGAACTTTCATATATATTATCATGTATACAAATTCATCTTACTTCCAGGTTGATTTTGATGGTGAAAACATAATGGTCACTTTCCGCATGCTGGACAAGGCTCCTATTAAGGGAGATGTGGTCATGAAAGTTCAAGAGGTGGACTTGGATGTTGCAGTGTCCTTGCTGACCACTGCCATAAGCAAAGGCACTTTTACAGTTCTTATTGACACTGACACCCTTGGAAATGTAAGTCATTTAATTTAATGTGAAATATTTTTTATATATTTTAATTCATTTTTTTTTTAATTTGAAATATTTTATGTGTTGCTATACATTATTTATTAATTGCATGTGATTGAAGCATTATTTTTATAAGTTTTATTTACTTTAACATGTGCTTACTCAGTTAAATACATATTCAAAAATGTTAATGCTGATTTTGTGTTAGCAACTGTAACAGATGTGTTGACATTGTTAAACAATGTCACCATGTAACAATGTTTTTGTACAAAAAATCATATTTCAGTCCAAATATATTTCAGTCCAAATTTATAATGATGATATGTTTTATTATCCTTTGCTGGATTACAGTCCAGGCTAATTGCACCAATAATTAGCAGTCTGAAAGTCAGTTGGGTCAATCTTGGTCCTGACCTCAAACCTCCAGCTGGTGAGACTTATCTTTATATTAATGTTGAATTGCCTTAAATTCTTTAATTCCCAGTAAAGGGGAATAAAAGCAGCACTTCTTGTGTGTATGATATTTGTAAAACATTGATGAGGAAGAGTTTTTCTGTTTGGGAGTTATATTTGATGGATGTTGTAATTTTCAAGATTCTGTTGAATTTGGTGAATTACAAAAAAAAACTTCATGTTTATTTCTAGTAAATTATATATATATATATTAATGATATGCTGGAGAATCTGTGACATGTTTCCGTTTTAGGTGGAGATACAACTGTCTGCGATGCCAGTGCCGTTAATGCAAATGCAGGTATATAATTAACAACATGTGTGTGTGTGCGTGTGTGTGTGTGTGTGAGTGAGAGAGAGATGAGCTTGGATATCATATGGAAAATAAGGGAAAATGACTTAAAAGCTGAACTTATGTATGAAAAGACTTATGGAATAGAGGGAATACATTAGGTTGTTAAAATTTAGAAAAAATTGAAATTGAGTTAGTCTATTTATGAGTGTCAGAAATGTGTTTTTAGGTGTGTAACTTTTTCACTATACAATTCGACATATATTCTTAATTGTACAATGTTTATATGGAAAAAAGCTCAATTAAAATACTGAATAAACTAGCACATAAATATACTTTTTATTTTCAACTCAGGTCCACCACTTCCTACTTTACCAAACAGATTCAGTACCACAGTCCAGTGTAATTTCCTCAACCGCAACAAAACCATTGATGTGGTCGAGTACTATGACTTTGATGCCAACAAGGGTGTCATGTATGAGTACTCATTTGATGACAAATTACAGGCCATCTTCAGTTATGACACTAATGAGCTCATCGTGGCATTGGAGCGTGATGGTGAGTGACACAAAATTCTGTGATTTTCCTTTTGTTGACATAAAAAGTTCGGAACACCAACTGAATTTGCAGATAAGATGAAAAAATTTGTGATGTAAATTATTTGTAAGAGCACTTGATAAAATTAAACATGAGAATTTAACTAAGAGTATAAAATTCAGTACTAGTAAGCTCTTGCAATAAAATGAAAATTCAAGTATAACTTCTAAGAAGTAGAGCTCAAGTGTCAGTCAATTTCTTTTCAGGAATATGCACAGTTCAGGCCTTGAATACCTCCCAAGAGCTTTTCATCTTTGGCTACAATAAAACAGGTGGCTCACACGCCCATATATTGTCTGTGACATCTGTATTGCGGTTCGGGGGTAACAACAAGGTGGAATATCTAGGAAAAACCACCGTGAGAGGAATTCTAGTGGACCACTGGTATTCCTGTATTTATTTCCCAGAACTGAGGGGGACCATGAGAGTGGATTGGTACTTTTCAGGTAAGTGGGTCAATTTTCATCTCGTGGATTTTATTTCTCCACAAAGTTTTTGTTTGGTTAAATATATATATATATTTATTATGGCAAGAACATCAGTACATTACCATATAATTGCAAAGTGCAATTAATATGGGAACTTTTGCAATGTACACATGTACATAACTTTGGTAGTTATTAGGTTTATCAAAGTATAAAGTAACACCCCATATATATAGAATTAGTTTTTTGTGTATATAGAGTTAGTTTTTTGTGTTGTGGAAGGTATCTTAAAAACAAAGACACATTATATGGAGAACCATACTTGAACATGGACAGTCTCTCTCTCTCTCTCTCTCTCTCTCTCTCTCTCTCTCTATATATATATATATATATATATATATTTTAGCAATTGGTTTTAGTAATTGGTTTCTCTCTTACACATAAAACAGGAATGTTTACAACGTAAAGGAGAACTTTCAACATATATTTGACTTTCTCTCATATATATCAGCCATGATGACCATCAAATATCTGAGTGTGCTAATGCCATTTGAACATACTATATATCTGCACTTTCTTCATGGTGTTTTTATTAACTTATGAATGTTTTTATTCCCTGGTATCAAATACTCACTTATCCATTTGTTGCGTAGTGTGCCACAAAACTGATTTGAAGCGCAAAATCCCGTGATCTCTACTTAAAGGGGTGGCACCCTCCTTGTTTTGCCATAGACAGGGCAATAAAAAAACTAAACATTGGTTATTAATTTTCTTTTTCTAGTGTGGTATAAATTAAATAGTCTCCAATTTGCACTTACTCTTAATGGAACCCATGGGATATATAAACATGACTTGTGAAGCATGCAATAGAGCTGCTGCTAATGGAAATGTAAAAAATTACATTTAATATTCTGTGAAACCTAAAGGCGCAAATTAATGGTTAATTTTTTGTCCACTATTACTTTCTGCATACTAGCTACAGTAATTGAAAAAAAATGACAACCCTTTTTCTTTTTCACAGTAAGAGCTCCCCATGTTTGGTCTTTTCGAAGCAGAATGATAGTGCAGAATGCTATATAATTCAATAAGCACATTTAAGACCCTGCCTCAAGAACTGGCACATGGCTTATTGATTTCTTATAAAATTACAAGTTACTATAAATTCAAAGTCAAAATCAAAATCTTTAGTATTATTATTATTATTATTATTATTATTAAAACTGATATTATTTAAAGAACAGGTAAATGTACGACATCATAAAGTTTTTTCTATTGATTCATCTGAATAATGTGTATTAGTCAGGTCAAGATCTAATTTCATTTGTAAAACAGAAATAACTGCATACTTTTATTGTCACTTTGACGTTGTCTGCACATTTACCTGATTGATAATGCTTTTAAGACATTTCATGTCTTTCGTCAAAACTCTTTGGCCTGTTGGCATCAGAATAGACAATCAATAACACTACACTAGTGATTTCTCTAAACTAGAATATCTTACTAAATATTTGTCCCAGAGCAAATTTAAGAGATTCTTTCTTGTTGATGTCTGAGTAAAATCAAATGTTGATTTTATATTCATAATCAAATTCAAAATCTATTGTATTTGGAATTGGGATTTTTGTTGCATATTTCTATGTCAGTTACTGGCACCATTACATTTAGTAAAATGTAATACAGGATTTGAGTTTATTCTTGCTAAAAAAAAAAAATGATACACTCAAGGTATGTTGGAGAAGATTAGTAAAGAAATGAAATAAAACTATAGATGGTGGGTGTGTCTAGATATACCCATATCAGTGCTATCTCATACACATTTTACTGATTTGTTTCCTGTCTCTGTTTCCATAACAGCTCAGTTTAAATGGGGCCAAAAGGTTCTGTTGAAATACATTAGCATGAAAGCCTCCTTCTATTCCCTAAATTACATTTTACTTGTTAAAGTAGCAAATAAAGTAGTGGTATGTCATTCCGATGATTCATTGTTAATCATTTGAGGACTGTATTAGCAGATACATTTTAATTCAAGAGCAATTTCTAAATTGGTGCATCACACAATAGCGAAGAATCTGAGAATTTGTTGCTTGATTTTGTCGTGCTATCATGTGCTATCCACACAGTAAAAATGATAAATGAACTTCAAGGCAAATATAGGGAAATGTATTTGGCTTTTTATTTTTTGAAGTGGGCAAAGAACAAAACATTATTTTTCGTAAAGTTCCAGTAAAGAAAATAAAGGAGAGTGAGTTTCTATGCCTTGCTTTTACATGTAACATTCGCAGTTCAGGCTCTGGTCAAAATTTGTATAATTTTTATGCTGATATATTTATACTGTATATACTGTATATGTGGTTAATAATAGTATATATAAAAATCTGTAAACCTTAAGCTCAATAGAAGTTATTTCAAAAAAAAGTTTTTTTTGAAAGATTTAATTTCTGTTTTGAATTTAATTAATGTGCTCTAATATAAAATAATATAGTATATTTTCAAAAACTTCTTTGTTTCTATTTCATATTTTTAATGTATTCTCATTCCCTATGTATGAAATCCCAGGTGGGCCAACTCAAAACACTTGTTTTTACTTATTTTAGGATATGCATTGTCACTGTTGTTCTCTTACAGAAAAGAAAAGGAAAGTTCCTTCTAAAACCTTATCCCAGGTTTTTTAAAAATAGAAATGTACCAAAAGCAAGATACTTGTTGTACAATTTATTCCGGATATAAGAAATGGATACAAATATTAATGCATGTTGGGGTTTAAAACAGCATGATTATCTAGAAGAAAACAGGAGAATGTTTGACCTTCAGCTGCAAAAACCACCTGTTGGGGAAGTTGCATAAACACAAAAGGACACACTTTAAATCTAGTAAACATAGCAGAAAGGGCAATCTACATTACAACTGTATGTAAGAGAACATTTTGTGCTAACATTACAGGCCCGTAGGCAGCAATTTCAAAAGGGGGGGTCTTTTTCTGAAAAAGTGGACCTTTTCCCATACAAACTTCATGTACCTAGATCAAATTTTACCCAGAATGGACCTTTTCCCAGCAAAAGGGGCGGTTCTTTCGAACCCCCCAACCCCCCCTGGCTACGGGCCTGCATTAAATTGAGGAAGGTGTGGGGAACAGATGTCGCAAAAAATACATTTCAATATTAGACAATGAATACATTGAATACAAATGTACATACATACATGGATATAATATTTATGATCATAATCTCAAAATAAAGTATCAGTGACTATATCTAAAAGACTATTATTTGCTTAAAGTGGTGCTACATGTACATTATTTTCCAACACATTGAAGGATTTCCATCATTCGTAAGAAGTATATATTTTGCCAATTTCATTTCTCAAGGCTCGCTTCATGTCCTGTAAAGTATTTTCAGTATAATAAAAAGCATAGAAAGCAACCTATTTTAAATGATGGTGGAAGTGTAGACATTACCTCTTTAATCTAACAGCTACCCATATCAAAAGGTCAACTGTCGCAACTTTAAATTGTGAAGCAAAATGGCGTTTATAAGGTCCAGATGTTCGGAGACTTGCAAATTCGATACCGACTTCCTTTATTGATCCTCATAGTACCAAATCTGGCCTTCTTGCTGCCAGGCCTACAGACACTTTTCAAAATTGATCCAGTCCCTCCTAACTGAGATTAACTTTCAATCAGGTAAAGAAATATTCGACTGCAGAGCGTTAATTATCGAAGTGCAATGCTTCCATTCCATTCTAACATGTTATTTCAAGTGCAGTGCAGACAGTCAGCATTGATGAGATAATCGTTCGAATTCATCCAAATGGTACCAGACTCTGAGATACCATCTATCATCAGTGTTGACATACCCTGACATTGTAAAACATAGACGACGAAAACAACAACAATTAGCATTTGCAGCGCTGTTGTAATATATGACAAGCTTCTGTAAATTATCAACAATCTCTTTTTGTGCGTGGAGCTCTGACACGGTGTTCGACATTGTTCCAATCAAAAAATTCATTACAAGGACTGCAACCAATAAAATGTATAATATGTGCAAAACCAAAAGTACATGCATTTCTGGTGTGTCAGGGTCTGCTAACGTGGAAACATCAACCAAATTTAGCATGATCATGAAAGTTGAATAAAACGACAGACCAAGGCTACCGAAGTGTTTTTCACAGAAGGGAAGCAGCAGAGTGAAAAACATAAGACTGAATGTCAACACAAAAATACCTAGTAGTAACATGAATTTCGTTAAGTCACCCAACATGCGCTCGAAAACTAATACGTAATACCCTATCTTTGGCAGGAGCTGCATGTAATAGAGAAAAGTCCATGTGTTTAATAACATTATAGCACTCTGCAACATATATTCAAAGTATAACAGCGATAGACCGTAATAATTGAGGAAATAATGCACGAATAGGACAATCATTAGAAGGCTCTTCATAAAAGATACTGCATGCTGTGTAGTCAAGAAAACAATACTTTTTCTGTCCATACAAAATATAATTTTTCTGAAGCCGAACCCCTTCTTTCTTTTCAAAATTAGGCTTGAAATAAACATTTTGAGTTTTTTGCCAACATTTACTACACTTGCAAAAAGAATGGAATTCCAAAAAAGAACGGTCATGATGTCAAGAAAGTAAAAAAAAGGATCTGAAGTTGGATTCTTGCAGTCCAAAGTGGCAACAGTGTCATTGCCCAAGTATGATTCATTTGGCGAGGAAGCATTGTACCGATTGTGTTGAAACATTCGTATTTGAAGCATTTGTGAACGGATGCCCATCACAACCATACAGAAAATTATGCCATGCAGGATCTCACCAAAAACCTCGAAAATCAGATATCTTCTCATCATTTTCCCATAGGTCTGTGTCCAAGCCTTGATGAAAGGGGAACTAAAGAAATATTTAGTTTCATTGTCATCTAACTGGGATTCTTCAAGATATATCAAATGATAAAATGGACTTTTTGAGGAGCGACAACCAGAAGTTTCATGGTAATCTGTGATATCATACCACACTTGTTGTTGCAGTGCTGGAGAGGGCTTGGGGTACATGTAAACTTCTTTTGTGTTGAGAATAGTTGTCATTAGAGGCAGTGTCCCAAGGACTGATGTCAACTCAAGTGGGCGCAACCCAAGGTCGTTCTCCTGAAACAGCAGTTTTCTCATTGTAATGAGTGGTACATGTGATTCCAGAATCTTGTAAATCTGCTGATATTGTTCCATGCGTTCTGGCCACAGTTTACCGGCCCATATCAAAGCGTGAATGATGTTATTACTAGATTCTGATGATTCTAGGTCAATTCCGGCTGATAGCAGTAAGTGGAAACATCGGATAGATCCTCGCATTATGACGATCATCAGAGGAAGGCAAAATGTAGGACACCCATTGCTCAAACTAGGTGCTGGGTCGTGTTGAATGTCAAAGGGAGAATTGATGATGAATCTGTCATTAGTCTGTAAAAGACTGCCTAGTGTCTCATGGTCATCTTGCAGTAAAGCCTGCAAATATGCCTCGTATTCTGGCAATGGCAATGAGCGGTTGTTAGAATTTAAAACGTCCAGGCAACCTGTTTTGTTTGATTGTGTATCCTTACTTGAATGAACTGAACAGCTCATCTCCATGGCTATGGTTTCGTTGGGTGGGTTGTCACACTTTTAAAAACTCTTATNCTCTCTCTCTCTCTCTCTCTCTCTCTATATATATATATATATATATATATGGATGAATTTTGATGGAATTTTCAGGGTTGGTCAGAAATGGGTTAACTTAGAAGTGATTAGTTTTTGGTGGTGATCTGGATCAATAATCAAAAATAAAAAAACTAAGTTATGGACCGATTTTGATGAAATTTTCAGGAACTGTCAGAAGTGGGCCAAGGAACAGATAATTAGTTTTTGGTGATGATCCAGATCAATTATCAATCAATAATCAAAAATCTAAAAACTAAATCATTATAGAATGAGAATTTAGGGGCGAAACAGCATTGGGTGGAGACTTTGCTGCCTTGGCAGAGGTCTGCGCTCTCAGAGTGCTTTTCTAGTTTACTTATGAAATGCTTTTATATATTCTCCTGTATTGTAATCTAATACCCTCACTTACCTATTTGTTGTGCAGTGTGCCACAAAACTGGTTTGAAGCTCAATATCCCACGATCTCTATTTAAAACGGTGGCACCGCCCTTGTTTCGCCATAGACAGGGCAATAAAAAAAACTAACATTGGTCATTTATTTCATTTTTCTAATGTGGTATAAATTAAATAGTCTCCAATTTGCACTCACTCTTAATGGAACCCACGGGATATATAGACATGACATGTGAAGCATGTAATAGAGCTGCTGCTAATGGAAATGTAAAAAATTACATTTAATATTCTGTGAAAGCTAAAGGTACAAATTAATGGCAAAATTTTACCTTCTGCATACTAGTGACAGTAATTGAAAAAAATGACAACCCTTTTTCTTTTTCACAGCAAGATCTCCCCATGTTTGGTCTTTTCAAAGCAGAATGATAGTACAGAATGCTATATAATTCAGCAAGCACATTTTAAACCCTGCCTCAAGAACTGGCACGTGGTTGATCGATTTCTCTTTAAATTACAAGATGCTTTTTTATAACTTCAAAGCCAATTTCATAATAATTAGTATTAGGGCATATATATATATATAGTCTGTGCCCATAGTATATGACTACTGGACCTTCAGTCCACCATAATGGAGGAATAGGCCTTTTGCAGCAAGATGTCACATAGTGATGACTTCTTTTGTTCACTGAAAAGCTTGCTTTCCAGTATGGTGATGTCACATAGTGATGTCATATGGTATCTATAGTCACATGACATTTACCTATTGCTGCTCAGGTGCATTACCCCCTTTGCACGTAGGTTCATGTAAATAGTTCCAAATTGTTGTTAGTTATGAAAAGTTATAAGAATGTAGTGATTATTATAGCAGACAGCATATGTTTATTTTTTATTATTATAGATCCAAATGTGTGGAACATGCCCTTACAAGGCAAGTCTCTCCCAGTAAGGCTGTACGTAAAAGGCAAAGTATTTGACCAGAATGGTGTGCCAAGAGAGTTCCAGCATATATACGACTTTGTCAAATTCCAGCCAAATGACCCTTTCAGTAATGAAGTGTTTCTGGTAAGTTTATTGAAAGTTCTAGGCATGAAAATGTGCGTTATCTTTTTTTTTTCATATTTGGTCAGATGAATAATGATGTTAAAAATGATAGGATGTTTTAGTTTTAAGATTAGAATTTTAGAGTTTTGATTAAGTCATTTGTAAAACAGTTTTTCAAATGATATTTATCAGAGAAAAAGTATATGTAATCTAATTACTGAGAATGAGATTTCTTGACTTAATAAACATTCATAGAATTAAATGTTAGGTTTGCTTTGTCAGTTCTTTTCTTGACAACTAAATGCAAATAATTCAACCTGACGCAGTGTAGACATAATATATTAATTGATGACTGCGTCATCCAGACTCCGCCAGGAATGGTATGCCCAGGAAGAGTTAACACCAGGCCCCTACCTACGCCACCAGACTACTTTCAGTTCTCCATTGAAATTATATCTCCCATTGCTAAGACGTTCACCTATCAAAAGGTACGTGCCTGTCAGCTTAAGGAGTGGATAAAATACTGTCAAGGATAATCAGGGGCGGATCCAGAGTTATTTTCTGACAGTCTTCCAATTTATCTTTATTGATCCATCCTCAATTTCTGACCGTCTTCCGACAGAAAAAAATTAGATACCCGTCAATGTAAACTTGAAAATCTGACCGTCTTCTGGAAGACCCAGAAGACGCCTTAAATCTGCCTTTGATGATGTGCAGCAGTTGTATATAATTTCTTATCCTACCTAGAAGTTTTGCAATTGTTCTGCTCTTTATATTCACAGCTTCAACCCAGATGCCTGCCAGCTGATTAGTTCTCAGATCTCTATGATATGAGCAAACTTACAAATTCCAAGAAAGCGGCTCACACTAATTCTTTATTAGCACCAAAATATAGAATAAAAGAAATGTGTTTCTAAAAAAAATGTTAGTAAGCAATTTGTAGAAAGAAGGTGAAGGTTCCCTTGAAGAGATGTCAAGACATACTACTATACTTGGTTTAATTACTACCCTTATAATAGGCAATCAACATAATCAGACTTCTCAATACATATTTATGTAATAATATTAATTTTTTTCCATCATACAGGAGTGGTATGATTTTAGGAGCAACCTTGTTCGCTATGACTACAGACCTCTCAGTCTGGATTTGATCCAGCAGTTTGGATTCAACCCATTGAGTGAAGTGCATGACTTCAACACAGGTACCGTATGAATATTCCTGATTTTATCTCTTGCCTTTTCATAAAAAAAATTGAAATTAGGATTAGTAACATTTGCACAATTTAGAAAAGATGGGAATTTGTGGTAAATTTTATTAACAATGTCCGTAATGTCTGTCATTATCAATCATTGTTTAGTTAATTACTCTACTTAACAAATCTTAATTAACTACTCAGAAGATATGGGGATTAAGATTGTAAGTACCACTGAACAATTCAGTTTGTTGTACACAGAGAAAACTCAAAAGTAAGTTGATAAGCATATCAGTTATGCTCTTTTGTTATTGTTTTCTGAATTGCCATTTCATTGTTTTTTTTTCTTTTTTTTGTGTGTGTCAAGGCGTGAGGTATGTGATAGACACATTCCAAGGTAACTGCTCCTACTTCCCACTCCAAACAGTTGGCCTTGACATTACCAAGGTCAGTCCCACTGAAGTACGGATCCGGACGCCTCAGGAGTTCTTCAACTATAACAATGTCTCAGTGCCCTATACCTACACTGGAGTGGTAAGTTCAAAAACAAATCATTTTCATGGACATTTTGAACAAGGGATATAAAATTTGTATATAAAATTTTGTCAGTTTGTTTGTGCATTAAATTGTGACCTTTATTATGCTGAAAAGAAAGCTTTGATCGTTAAAGAAGGCAGGAAATTTTGCCTATTCTGGTGCTGATCTGGTATTGAAAAGTGCTGAATATTTTGCTGAATTTTAGTGCATAATCATTAAACTCTTTATTCTAAAATTGTATAATGCACAAAATGAATTCATCAATTATATATACTTTAGATGATAACATAAAGATTGTTCTGTCACCAGAGAAAAGTTCGTGACATTCCAGCAGATGTGTGGATTGCTCAGAGGAAAGGATATCCTGGGATCTGTGATGACTGCACCACTGTGTGGGAGTGGTATTTTGCTGTTGTAAGTTATGACAGATCTTCTTTATCTGGTGATATTCAGAATAGTAAGGATCCTGGTGTCATCCTGACAATATTTTGTTTCTGCTTTAGAACTTATTTTTGACCAAAAAAAATGATAAGTTGTTAAAATTGTTTTTTTTTTTAAATCGGAATTGTCTCTAGCATTTTTAACACAGGCTTTGCTAGTATGAGCCTTTAGATTAGTGACACCTTAAAAGATTGTTTGTAATGTAGAAGGAATTTATGTAATAGAAAATAGTATGCATGTAAATTTGCATCCAATGGAGGTAAGATGACAGCAAGAATATGGTGGCAAAACATATCAACATCTCTCATTAGAACATTGAAGTCAAGGTCTAATAAAAAATAGAAAATTCATTTTTTCCAAAAGTTGTAGTTGTTATTTATTCATGCTGCTCTTACACAAAGAATGATCATATAGATGCTGTCTTCTCACCTGGATATTGTTTAATATTTGATATTTAATTTTCAGTCCAACTGGACCCAGTACAGTGGGATGGTCAGGGAAGGAGGTGAGCCGATCAGGTTGGAGGTGACCATCAAGCAGAACCAATTCAAACCAGATGTAAGTAAACTATGGTTATAATGTATTGTGTTGTGTTGTGTTGTGTTGTGTTGCATTGCATTGCATTGCATTTTTGGGTCTTGGACTCCCTGTAAATCAGTGACCAAATTAAAGATTCACAATTTGGACTCCCTGTATCTCAAATCCTGGGGAAACCCTTAATTGTATTGTGTTGTGTTGTGTTGTGTTGTGTTGTATTGTATTGTAGAATTGAGGTTAGAATTGAATGTTTTTAAATATAGATTTCAGAATCTGTTAGATATAACATAACATCGAGGGTATAAGCCTTGTGATGTCTGAATAAGAATATTATTTCATATTTTATACATTCTAATTCACAGACTGATGTCCATCTGATTTACAATGTGATGGACTTTGACGAGAGTGAGCCACAACTTTGGACCTTTGACATTGGAGCTTGCTATGAAACACTAAGCAAAGTTTATTTCAAGATAGAATTCCCAGGTGGGCAAAATTTAAATGGTAGAACATTGAATTTTTACGTGTTGGCATATTTCAGTTTTACCATGAAAGATGATTTATATAGATAAGTATTTTTCATTATTAATTGCCAATTTACCATTGATTTGATGGTAGATTTGATAGATAAGCTACAAAAAAAAAAAAAAAAAAAAAAAAAAAAAAAAAAAAAAAAAAAAAAAAAAAAAGGTTTTGGTGTACAGTTTTGCATATGAATCAAATCAACCCAGTTTTTCACATGGCCCAGTTTTAACATTCAAATGGTGGATAAAATCACTATCTATAAATAATATATTTATTATATTTGTAGAAAAAACGATAACAAAAACTGAATATATTGTTTTTTCTTACTCCAGGTGATTACAAGACCCTTGTCTATGGTTCCAACCTGATAAACTTCAAATATGCCCTTTTGCTCACCATCCAAGGGTTTGCTGTGGTCTCACCACTCAGAATAAACAATTTGGAGGTAATATATATTATTTTTTTAGATGATAGTGCATTTGAACCTATTTGTTCTACTGCAATGACAATTTTAGAGGGTAATATCTAAATTAAATATGCATAGCAAAATGATAAAAGGTTTTACATTTTATTCTGGATCTTTTAGTTTGTTGTTTTTGAGGCCAGATGAGATCTTTGTGAAGGGTCATGATGTTTAAATTCCACAAAAAAAGTGCATACTAGTGGATATATATGTTTTGTATGTTATTAATCAATATGTGGGTACGGCATCTGTGTCTGATATAAAAACATTTTGGTGCTTTAGATTTATTCATGTTTTGTCAGCATTCCCCAATTTTACATTACATATGTATGTTTTGAAGTGTCAGGACTAAAAAAGAATTATGTCAACTCTAATACTGTACAATGATAAGCTCATTGTGAAGATGGTAATGTGAAACAGTTTTAACTCTATAGTCAGCACTAGACATCCCCTCAGTTTCCTTAGCTGCTGAAGACCCATGGGCTTGTGCTTGAATTTTATTTTTGAGGGGAATTTCTACTGAAGCTACAGAGACTGAGTGTGTTTAAATGTAACTCCCCCTTTTACAACCCCATAAATTGAAATATACGCACTTTTGTTTAGAAATTATATATTAAAATGCAAATTTTCAGGTCTAAGCATTACTTAAATGTTATAACTCAACATTAATCGATGTTATCTACTAAGTTATGTCATTTTTTAATTAGAGGGACCTTACAATAAATGTGGCTGTGATTGGCCAAATTTTGACCATCTTATTTGTGTTAGTCCTAGTCATATTTATAATTTGGAGTGTGAACGAGGAGACATGAACTGCCCTTTAATCTTACATTATACTGTCCTACTTAGGTCCACTACAACTACAAAACCATAGTGGCCACCTTCACTCTACTGGACAAGGCTCCCATAAAGGGCGATGTGAAGATGAGTGTTGATGAGGTAGACCTGGACGTAGCTGTACAGAACATAGTCCAAGCAGTGGCCAAAGGGCAGTTCTTTGTTCCAGTGGACATCGACACTGTGGCCAATGTAAGTCAATAATGGTAATTACTACTATCTTTTCAATGGAGAAAAAATGTGAATTTTACAGATACTTTATTTTTGAGGCATAGTCTCTTAAATTTACATTCCTCTCGAGTGGTAGCAACAAAATAAAAAAAGCAGGCTACCTTAAAGTACAATTCTATGCAGTAAAAGCACCACAAATGCTAAATAGAAATATAATTTTGTGATTATAAAAATATGAATCAGAAAGTTTGATTATTTTTGGCCATTGAAAAGATCAAGGAATTATGGTCTGTACTTGGGGTTCATATCCTTTGACAACTTCTTTCCACAGATAAAGCAATGCAGCTGTCTAAAGACGTTGCTCCAATACAGAAATAAAAGGAATTTAGCCCCTGATGAAATAATGTCCTAACTTTTTATTCCATACAGCAGTACAACCTGTCCTGTATGAAGTTAAATGAAGTTAAAATTATATTGTGAATACCTCAAAGATAGGGAAGCAAATAAACATAAGATAAAAATGACTTTTATGGATATAAAAAGTTTATTACGCTTAGTGATGCTGAACAAATAGAATCAGGATTATAGCCATGGTAGTTATATATTGTTTTACCTGAACCTTGATATTAAATGCTTCTTTTAAGGATATTATGAAAAAACGGTCCATCTTGAATATATTATTATTATTATTATTATTATTATTATTATTATTATTATTATTGTTATTATTATTTTACAGGTGGTTTAAATATTTTCTTTTTTGTTATAGAGCTTCAATCTGTTTGCCTTACAAGATAAGTTGGTTGTTATACCTAGATATGCCAAGGGGTCCAAGCCCTCCACTGCTGGTAAGTTTCCTTAGAGTTCACTATTCAAATGTAAAAGTTGGGCATTTAAGACAAATGATATTTTATGGTGAGGTCAAAATCACCTTTTAAAATACCTGAACATATGGCATGCACATTGGACATATTCTTTTCATTACTTCTTGGGGGAGGGGGAGGACAAGTTATTGGATGTTGATGTTATTTAAAGGGAGGTCACTATAACTTGACTTCACTCCTCCCAAACCAGGCAGGACACATTGTGATGGAGTAAAGTTCAGCAGAACAAGTTTTTTACTTTTAAGCACTGAATGAAATTGGTGTGAGTTAATTCATTGCTTAACAGAAGACATATGTAGACATTAACTCATGCTTTAGCATACAGACAAATATTTAGCCATATAGTCATGTTACAGGATCTATTGACAGATTAATTTAATATTTTGGAATTGTGTCAGGCATGACAATGTATTTATGAGTATAGGAAGAAAGGCAGTGATTTAAAATGTTTGATTTTCTGTATAGTTTTGTCAAAATTTAATAGAGATATTTAAGAAGATTCAGATTGCGTAAGTCTTTCATTTTTCAATTTTTTAGGTCCTGATCTTAGTGTTTGTGATCCTTCAAAAATTTACAATACACCAGGTAAGTTTGGCTGGTTTTAAGTCACAGAGAATGAATTTCTTTTAATTGATAAAGCCTTTAATCAGTGTATTATTTCATAAATTAGTTTCCAAAGTGGGGTTAAGAAATTCAGTTCAGTTCAGATAGTTTAAAAGAAATGAATTGTTGGTCAAGGAACTATTGGACATATATATTTACATTTCATCATATTTTTTCCAAATTTTACCTTTCTTGAAAATTCACTTTAAAAATTCCACTTTGATGGAGTACAATTGTTTACTGTGGTATGTTAAAATTGCATATACTTTTAGGTGTTTAAGTGAAAATAATTTTAAAATTTTAAAATAATTTTAGCTTATTGCAAAAAGCACTGAGATGCACCAGGTCCTGGTACTTCAAGAAATATTGCAATAAAATGACAATTGCTATTATATCATTTTCAAAACTTTCAGGCCCATCATTGCCTGTGCTGCCAGATAAATTTTACACATCTGTCCAGTGCAATCTATTCAACAAGAACAAGACGGTAGAGGTAGACGTGTGGTACGACTTCCAAGGCAACAGAGCCGCCATGGCCGAGTACGAGTACGATGACAAGCTGCTGCTTATCTACAACTATGCAGATGATGAGATCATTGAAATAATCACAAAAGAAGGTCAGTGTATTTGTAATACGTAATAAGTACACCATGAGTTAGGGTGGTGTATGTTATATATGTACACAATTAGTATGAACCATGACCCATGCTGACATAATGGTGTGTCTGAACATAAGACATACACCCCATTTCCATAGATTAGAACGACCTACTTTAGATCGACCTAACTCCCTGGGGGTTCACGCTAAATAGCTGTCAGCCGGGCGGACACGAAAGTTAATTACCTGCTTACAGCTTGTAGTAGGCGGGACGGACATTTAAGTCGGATTATCTGAAAGTAATCTAGTGAGACTCCCCGCGGGGATAGATCGATCTAAAATCTATGGGAATAAAGCCATAGTGTAACTTGCATTTATGTGTGACATCCATGTAAGGATACATTCCCAATGAAACTTTCATCCTACAAAGATCGATCCAACTCCATGGTGACTCTTGCTGAATGGAAGCTTTTTCACTTAGTTTTGTGTTACCAAATGCATGCGAAAGTTAGTCACCCCCTAGCAGCTCAAGGAGATGTACCTGTCATTCAGTTTATTTGATTTCCCTTTAGATATAACACATTTGGGTCTTTTGTTCTCAACATATGGTGTGGTATAATATTTTTTTTTCATGTAAAATAATACTAAAGCAAGATTTTCAAAAACTATCAAGTAACTTTATGAGATGAAGATCTTTTAGAAACCTGAGTCTGACTATTTTGATTAAATTTGTAAATTTTCATCTATTATTTCATGAATATTTTCATGAACATTCTAGTTAAAAAAACAACTAAAAATGTTGTCAGTAGAGAGCATAAGTCATGTACTGCAAATCATTGCTATTCAAAATTCCATGCCCTCTTAAACTCAAATCTTTCAGGTAATTCAGCTAAGAAAACATTCATGTAAATTTTCTCTCCTTATTTACAACTATCAAACACCAACATTTCAGATAACCTATGCTCGGTCGAGAAAATCAGCACGTCCCAGTCGAGGCTCCTCTTTGGTTATAACACCACCAGTGGCAAAGCACACATCAATAACCCCTATGCAGTCTTTGCCTTTGGTGGAGATATGCAGGAGATGTATATGGGGAAGACTGTGGTGAGGGGAATGAAGACGGATCACTGGCATGGGTGCACATACAACCCCTATTCCAAGTACACTCTTAGTGTGGATGCATACTTTTCAGGTAAACAAGGCTTTTGCCTAAGAGCCATCCAAGGCCCCATAACTTGAAAGCGTCTCAATTCCATAACTTGCCCATACTCACCCCATATAATACATTGTAGCCTCTAATTGATATTGCTATTCACAAAATGCGATGCTTACAAGTTATGGGGGCCAATTAAGACAGCCATTAGCATCAAAAGATGGTCTATGTTTTCAAAGACAGCTGTTCAGCTTTTGAAATTTCGGGGTTGAGTGGTTGGGCTTGCTTTGGTTGGACTGCCTGTAAACTGATGACCAAATTACAGATTTACATTTTGGATTCCCTCTGCCCCAAATCATGGGGAAACCCCTGCATGTAAATATGGGTGTATTTATAATTAGTAGCCTCTAATTTGGCTATGCTGCCCACATTCAGCAGGTGTCATATATCTATTTTTGATAGGATAATGACGGATTTAGATATTTTTGATACTAATTAAAGCATATCTCTTATTTGGAATCAAGTAATGTTTCTCAGTATGAATGTAGAAAGGTAACTTTTGTGAGTATTTCAGTGCCAATATTAAATTTGTGCAAAAGCTGTTAATTTTTGTTGATTTTAGAATATTGCTAAATTATGAAAAAAGCAAAAAAAAAAAAATTTTGATATGCCAGCAAGTAATGGACACTGTAGACATTATATTTTGGAGAATTTTATTTTAAGAGACAGTTTCAGTAGATATTAAACATCACTTTTCAAGTGTTAATGAATTCATATATCATGTGTTACAGACATTGCCAACTGGCAAACTCCTCTAGGCCCTGCCGTACCAGTACGTCTGTATATGCAAGGATCAGATCAGAGTGGACCCACACCACGCTACTTTGAACACACATACGACTTCTCCAATTTTAAGCCGGCAACAGACTTCCCGTTTGGTGATGAGCCATTCCAGGTACATATAACTGACTGGAGCAGAGCAAGATGTTATGTTTGAGTTTGCCAACGTGTGTGTGTGTGTGTGTGTGTGTGTGTGTGTGTGTGTGTGTGTGTGTGTGTGTGTGTGTTTGTGTTGTCGTAATAGTGTACCTTGACATCCAAAATGTCGTAAAGTTGATGTGCTTGTTATAGCTGAGTGTCTTAAGTGTCAGGGTTAATCAGTTTCAGACAATAAATCAATTCAAGTGCACCAATAATTAGGGACATTCAGTAAAAAAATGTACACCACTCTCCCTTTAGGTATCCAAGGGAGCAATTTATCCAGGAATAGTGCCTTAAGTTTCATTTATCTCTGGGGTAAATCAGTTTCAGACATTTTATTAATTCATGTACAGTAAGAATTAGGGATTTAATGAAAATTCAATGTACACCTCTCTCTTTCTAGGTACCAAAGGGAACAATTTGTCCAGGAAGAGTGAACAACAAGCAGTTTCCACCACTGCCAAACTACTTTAGTTTCACATCAGAGGTGGTTGCTCCAGAGTCAAATACTACAAGTTTTCTTTACGTAAGTACTAGGAACTGATAACAGTGGATAAAAGTGCACATAAACAGATATGATCTGTAAAGTTATTTCCTACATATTATTACATTTAATGCCATGTGTTTATTATATTTCTGTGTGATGCTGCTTGTTTTGTGAGTTGCATGGATTTCATGTGACGTGTGGTAAAATATCTTTTCTAACAGAAACCACAAAAGTGTAATAAAAAAAAAAAACAGTTACTTTTATTCTTCAAACACATTCCATTTATGAGCCTAATACATATATATATAGCAATTTGGTAGGGATAATTAATATCTAAAATGTTTGAGAAAACTTCAGTTGTTTTGATTAATTCCATAGCTATACAAGTATTAGTGGCATTGGCAGTGATTTTTCTTTAATGCTAAATTGCAATATAAGACTTAGTTCTAGATTTGATAGAAGTGAAAATGTTTTCATTTCAGCAAGCTTATGACTATGGTGCCCGTTTGGTGCGTTACGACTACCGCGCTCTCCCTGGTGATGGGAATCCCTTTGGTAACAATCCACTATCAGAGGTCCATGATTTTAATACTGGTAAATGTAATTTTTATACATAGTTTGCCCCCCCCCCACCCACACACACACACACACTTTACAGAGAGAGAGAAGAGAGAGAGAGAGAGAGAGAGAGGAGGAGAGGAGAAGAATAAAGGGAAAAGAGAGAGAGAGAGAG